>JAPYZU010001005.1:0-21871 GCA_030523005.1 Tryphoninae sp. B BG-2022a | reverse complement strand
TGTGTGTGTGTGTGTGTGTGTGTGTGTGTGTGTGTGTGTGTGTGTGTGTGTGTGTGTGTGTGTGTGTGTGTGTGTGTGTGTGAGAGAGAGAGAGAGAGAAAGAGAAAAGAGTGCGAGAGAAAAAGATTCACGTTTGTTTTGTGTTTTCGTCGACTTTCGACTGATGCCACTTGTATGTACATACCTAATACGTATGACTCGTGCTTTGAAATTTCTGTTTTACCACTCTTACGGTATATCGTATTATAAAAGGGATATAGGAAATTATCTAGCTGTGAGCTGAACAATCGAACAATATATAACCCCGAGGCGAAGACGAGTTCTATATATGTACGAGAGATGAATCTGTGCGAAATAAGAACGATGGCTTGACGTACTCGCTGCATATATACACTCAATTTCAGGAGAGTCATGAATTCGATGGCGCGTGCCTCGCGTTTGAGCTGTCTCTCAGTATACCCGACAGAAAAGCTTCCAAATGGCGTGTAAATATAATCCCAATGCATATCGATGCATCGACCATTATGTCAGTGCAGGCATTCATACGTTTCGTGAGACGTGTGAGAGATCCACCTCTTTATTATACGTTGTACAGTATTTTATATATGTGTACAGCTATAAACGTATGAGTGTGTACGAAATAAGGTATGTACGTGTACATACTGGTGGGCGCGTATGTGAATGAACGAGGCAGAGAAAAAATAGGGAGAGGGAGAATATGAGAACGAGAAAGGGAAATAATATAAGAGACCCTTCCATTGTGCGAATATATTCATCCCTTATACCATATATACCACTTTGAGGCAGAGAGGACTGTAAGGAATAAAACGCTTTGGAGGGCGGAATAAGGTGGTATCATCGAATCGAATATCCACAAAACGCGCCTCTATAATATCCTCAAATAGACCACCGGTTGGCTTCCGTCACTGTAAGAATAACAATAATGAAATCAACGGTGATGATAGGCAAGTTGAAGGGATAAATCTGAAAACGTTCATTGTGACCCATTGGTGTATTTGTCGATAATAATTCCAGTATTATTATTATTATTGTTATTGTTGTTGCCGTTGTTGTTGTTGTTGTTGTTGTTGTTTTTGTTGTGATTGTTATTATATTTTGTATTCAAGTTTCGTCAGCTACGAGAATCCTACGGTCGTATGTCAAGTATACAATCCTTTCTCAAACTTTCTACAGATCATTTTTGCATTCGTCTTAACTAGCTAAGTTGATTTCATCCCTGTTGTGATTGGTGTCCAAAAAATTCCACGTATCGTCGGTCCTCAAGAATTTTCATACGATGTGACAGGTCTCGAGAATAACAGTATTTTGCATTTGTTCGCACATCTGCGCTGGTAGCACGATATTGCGCAGGATTTCGGCATCACTCCAGTTGACGATATGCGATGATTGGTAAAAACCTGACATTGTCTATCTTCGATAAGTGTTGTATTTCCATTGAATCATTATTATTGTTGTTGTTGTTGTTGTCGTTGTCGTTGTTGTCGTTGTCGTTGTCGTTGTCGTTGTCGTTGTCGTTGTCGTTGTCGTTGTCGTTGTTGTTGTTGTTGTTGTTGTTGTTGTTGTTGTTGTTGTTGTTATTATTATTACGATTATTATTTACTGGGATTTTAATAGAAAGTTTTTCTAGACAAAGCGGTCGGTGTATTTTATAAACGAATTCAGTCGTAGATTTTTTTAAATGTTTTCTCACCAACGTTGTCTATTAGCTCAGTGCTTGAGAATTTTTTACAAAAGTCACTTCCGTTATAAATTATATTTGATGAATTGTACTACAGATCAATGAAACGAGAACACGATTATTATTTGAATGCATTGGGCGTTTAAATGCGTTGGTAGCGCAATATATCGTAAGCCCTAAGTGCGAACGTAGTGTAGGACCTGTTGCCGTTTTTCAGATAGTATAATGGAAGAATGCATCATAGATAATCATAGCCGGTGTATAGAACATGACAATGAGTACTATAGTGGTCCATGGTACAATGTATACGCAGTCACTCTCACTCGCCCTTTCGCTCTTCTTTAAACGTATCTATATATGTATAGAACGTATACTTGGTGCATAGTATTTTGGTCCCAGTGGGGAAAAGAGCCTTCAATTTCGACGAACAAACAATAAAGTTGAAACATCGCATTGTGTACTTTATTGTGGTTCATAGCACGCGCCGGCGCTTTCTCTCGTCTTCTATCGTCTGTCCTCGAACGGATCGGATATTGCAATACGTTTTTCTCACTTGTCATTTGCATCTGGTACCGTTTTTCAGGTTGGACTTACCAATAAAGTAAATTTACCGGTGCAATCTAGAAATCAATTTTTCAATTAATGAAATCGGTAAATTTGAAGAACGAGAAACTCTTATCTACAAAATATTCGATAACGGAAGGAAAATATTTTGCAATCACGTTCTAATTAGTAGGCTTCCCATATTTTATTCGCTATTATGGAAAAATGACGAGGAATTTAGAGGTTATTTGAACAATCCTGAGTATTTCTTTATTCATTAATTGTTGTTGTTGTTATTTAGGTTTTTCGTTTTCTTTGGCCGTTACGTGAAATGAGTAAAACGTTATTTCTTGCGACTCCGTAAGATACGTTCTACAAATAGGATGATAGGTTATCCTTGAATTTATTTATGCCTATATGGATGTCAGAAGAGGGACATGACAAGACGTGAAAATAACTTTGAATGTCCTGCTATGCGAATCTTGACTATCCATTAGTTAAATATAACAATAGATTAATCGATTAAGTAATACGCGTATTTGGGCCAATTTACGTTCGTATATATAAACAAAAAAGTGAGCGAAGTGTACAAATAATTTGATCACGCTGATCGAAATTTGAGGTTAAATAATATCACATTATATTTTCGTCCTTTGCGTAAGGTGGAGGGAGATACGTTCGTAATCGGGCCAAGTTCGTAAACAGCCTGAATTTATTATAATATAAATTCGATTTTATTAGCTGGTAAGTAGAAACGTACATTCGATTGTTATAAAATAATTGATATATAGACGTCTCTCATTCGCGATGCGTTTCTTTTATTTATTTTAATTAGAAATTGCAATTACATGCAAACAGACCCAACCAAATTCGAAATATGAAGGCGAGTGATGCATTGATGATCATTAGAACACCGTTTCTTGTTGGCGTTGTAACGTTTTATTATTGTTTATTAATTAAGAAAATATATTTTTATATTTAAAACTATGTAACTTTCAACCAAAGAGATATATTTGAATTCTGAAAGTCGCAAAATACACACTACCTACTTGACTTTTAAAGAAAATTTATAATCCTAAATAAGAGAATATAAGGTATAATAACTGCGCTATGTTCTAATATCAACTTTCACGCCAAGTTTCAATCAAAAAGATATACATGAATTTAAAATATAACTTTTCAAACGTAGTCCAAACTTACCGCACTCCGCACCTTACGTTATTCTCGGACATAACACGACAGTTAGTTAGCTCTAAACGAAGCATCCATATCCTGTATATTCCTCTCCTCAATATAGTTGTATAATCAAATTTGTTTTTGCCGTTACGGATGCACAAAAATAACTACAAAGATAATGAATATACGCGTGTATGATTATACGGCGCAAACCCATAATGACTAATATTCAAGTCGTGTTATATAATGCCGAGCACCTACTATATTTACGGTGAATCTCTTTAGACTTTTGGACTAATTTTAGACGGAGTTTGTAGACGTTTGTCCTCCATGTGAGTTTTATAAATATCTCATATACACACTTATTATAAATGCGTTCCATATTTTTGGTCACAAAAACAATGTCAGCAACATCACAAACGTATCGAATAATATATTCAAGAAGAATTCCTGATATTAAGATTTTCTTTTCATTTCTATACTGTTATCGGTCTTGGTAGAAATCACGAACTATATTTCGACGAGTGACAAAATGTGACGAGAACTTCCATAAATGTGGCTCTAATTTATTTTCTGTTTCTGAAGAAATACACATATGTTACCTCATAAAAATGCAAGTTGGATTTCGATAGTGGTTATGTCGACGGTCCATATTCGTGAAGTTAATCTTGTATACAAAAGACGCATATACATATACATAGGCTATACCGACCACAGGAGGACGGAAACTCGAATGATGAATGTGAAAGAGGAATACTTATAGTAATTAAGGAATGATCAAGATGGTAAACAGTACGAAAGGAGGATGTTAAAGCATCAAGGGCTGCATGAACAAAAGTCTATTTTTGGCAAGGTATTAGGAGCCACCGAAAATACCGCAAAGATAGAAAGGCATGTGTACACGAAACGAATGCACAATTGCAATATTGGCGAGTTCGAATAATATTTTGTTGCACTTGTAGTTTCGATGGTTCTCGATGATTTATTGCTCTGGACATTTTGTACTCCGATCATATATAATATATATGCGTCTCCCGAGACCAAGGACGATCATCTCGGCGAACAGGTAAATCGTTGGGGGTAGTCATAAAAGCCCGTTTGGATTAACGCAGAGCAGCCACACGCTGAGACGATCGCTTTGAATTTTCTTCCTACGCGCAAAGAGTGCCCCAAGGCAAAAGTGGCTGACGAAAATAGGTTTCCCATACATGTATATATATTGAAGCTATAAAACGAAAATGTATCTACCTACTGAAAAGAGAATCCCATCAGAATATATATCGATTTTTCATGAATGTCGTGAATCAATAAACGTCGAGTATCAGATCGAGTATTTTCATATTTTCAACAACAGCTCGTTAGGATCCATAATCAGAGGCAAATTTACGAGGCTGTGGAGTTAAATAAATGGGTGTGCTTTTTAAAACTTGACTTTTTGCTTCCGAGTGTATTTCGAGTATTTAAGAACAAACCAAAATTGTACGAGTCACTCGTTCGTCGCGGGCAACTGAAACGAAGACAGTTTTTACGTAAAAAAAATAACACCAAGGAAACAAATATACAAATTTTCATTTGCACATCGTTTGTTGATATTTGTTGAAATTCGTTTCGTATCATAATGTTTTTAATTTCATGATAATTTAAAAAACGCTGTATACCAGAAGCAAATGCATCTTCCATGCGCATATATCATATACATATACCATATGTATATGTATATGTTTGTATGTATAATTGTAAGATATCGACGAGTGCCACAAGTGCCGTATACATGGTAAACGTCGTTGTCAGACCGGATTGATAGAGCGAAAGAGGAAAAAAACCTAAGAGAAGGGACAAAAAGTAACGACAGAGCGCAAAGCACTACGCATATGTATATTAAATAGCACAATTCGTACTATATCGGTAGCATGAGTGAAACAGAAACGGGAATGGGTAACCAATAAGTCAGTCCAACGAACCGACAGACTGCGGGAGCTCTTTGTGATTCAAATCAAATGTTTGCGATACTCGACCAAGTGCTCTATGTTACATTGCGGGTCTCTCGAACTTTTACATGCGTTTATACTCACTATATATAGTACAAATACGTTGTTTGTACACCGATCGTACCATTATGCTTGCACATTTGAAGCTACCGGTGCACGCTACCGAGCTATACCTCGAACAACATTTACAAGAAAACAAAAGAACGCCGTGCGTTGCGTTTATTTCGAAAAATCAATTACTTTTTCGCCGAACTTGTAATTTATTTCGCTCTTTCCGCCATTTCATATTCGCCGATCAAACGTCATTTTGTTTTACAGTTTTATATGGCAAAATACGTATAAAACATAATTACGTTTGGTATATTACGAGCCAATCTTTGTATAACGTACACGTGTATATACCTATATGTACATGCGGTATTAATATAATACGTACCCTCGATTCGTTTTCAATTCCGGGAAAATGGTAATTCACCAATATATATATATATATATATATATATATATATATATATATATATATATATATATATTTGTATATGTAGAGAGGATATATATGTATATATTCATGGAAGGGCTGCTCTGCTCTTCGTGTTTACGGCAGGGGCAGTTGTAAATCTGAAATCTCGAACGAAGAACCCGAGATACCTGCATTTTGCCATGACCGGACAAATATGCGCGCGCGCACGCGCGCGTATGTGTGTGCCACAGTGTGCATGTGTACGTATGTATACACTATACAGATATGTAAATATACCACTACCGTGCACCACGGTCCAATTTTGTGGCTCACATTGCGAAAACATCCAGAGCCAATAAAATTTTATTGTCGCTGTACCCTCCTCGGTATAACGGATCCGTGTCCTGTACCGGCGTATGAAAACGCGTTATGACGGTCAAACGTTTTCCGGATTAAGAATCTGACCGCGCCGAATTTCGGATGAAAAATAATATAAATATCTCGGAATCGATCAGAGAACGTACGGATCGTTGAGAATTTTTATTTGGAAGTAATCATGCAATTTACAAACAAAGAAATCGCTATTTTTGTTCTCTCTTTATGAAAATTTAACTGATTTTGCCGCATCGATTTTTGTTTCCTTCAATATCACGTGAATTCGAAAAAAATAACTATTTTAATTGTACGAAAAACAATAGACACGGTACTCGATGTATCGATGAGAACACCGAAATCGTGTCTTGGAGATAAATTAAAAGAAACTAACATCGTGGAAACAAGTATAGCGAATCCCTCCCTCTCCCCCACGGAAAATCAAACGGGGTCACGCGTCGGATTCTACTACGTGTCTACGAATTCCCACGAAAGAGCGAATCCCTTCATCCGCCTCTTCCCTCCCCTCTCTTCTTCGCCCTGCGGCCTTTTTTTCCTCGAGGCCTTCCGTAAAAATAGTGTCGTCAAAAAGAGCCCGTCAAGTACCTATATCGTCCAACTCAGGAGTGAACTTTTCACGCGGTCAAGTTCTCGCTATGCGGTATCTTTTCGGGCGTTTTCAATGCCTTTTCGCATCATATATCTTTAGGCGTATAGGTGTATGATGAGTCTCGTTGTGACGCGAGCAAAAATAAACAACGCACCAATATTATATATATATATATATATATATATATATATATATATATACACATGAACACGCGAGATCGATTTCACGTAAAAATTCATTTTTAATAGTCGAAAGAGCAATAACCAACTGTAATAAATTTGATTTGCCAGTAGGTACTTTACAGTAATTACGGGAATAATTTTCAAACAGCGACAAGTAATTCTTCATTTGTAAATTATCGATTGCAAAAAAAATGCTTGATTATATACATATATATATGTGTGTATGTACCCATGTACGATATGATATACAGCTGCAGGAAAATAGCAGAAGCTGCGAACTCAGAGAACCGTACGTTGCACGGTGTGCCACGCTTATTATTTATTGCGGGGATGCGTGTGAGTCAGATATTATTATATTTGTACCGCACATAATTCAAGTAGGTCGTTAAAATTATTTTATTACCTGTTCTACATAACGGCGCGCTACCTATCGTATTTGGTAGGTACATCTAGCACTAGATCGTGTAGAACGAAGTATATACACATATGTGTATAACCACACCATTGGATGTTAAATATAAATGTGTAATGTACAGTTTGCGCATATGCATTTGTTACATAAGTAGTTTTTGATATTCATGACTGTTGCGAGTACGTATAAATAAATAAAACACGTTGTAAATAATGACTGGAAATATATGTGCTCGAGAGTCAAACATCTACAATATTATTTCTATTACATTATTATACTATTATTATAGATTGATCTTATTTAAATGACAGAATTCTTGACAGGTATTTTTCTATAGGTCGCTCAGTTTTTTTTAAACATTTGCCCTCGCGTCTGCCTCTTCACTTACTTGTATGACTTAAAACCGCATCAATCTCATTTACGCCAATTTCCAGACCTGGCCCTTCTACTGCGACTTTCTCTATTTCTTATTTTTGTGTGCCGTCGACTTTTCAGCACATGCATATTATATATATATATATATATATATATATATATATATATATATATATATATATATATATGCTAAACCTCGACTTGTCTCACGCGACAACGACGACGTTGTCGCCTGTCCCAATCCTCATTGTAGCCCATACGTGTGTAGTAAGTATATGGGGTATGGTGGACGAAAAAAATTTTCATGACAATCGAAAAGGAGAGAGGGGTGTCGAGGAACGCGAGAGACCGCGGGCAAACAATGTATGGTATCGTAACAACGTGTGCTTCGAACGAGGAAAAGGTATTTTTAGTATGTGAATCACGAACAGGACGATTGGCGATGACGAAACGAGACCGGGGGTACTTCGTGTCTATGCAAATTTTCATATGTATACTCGTATATATGTATATATGATCTAGCGAGAGGGAGCAAACCATCGCTTGCGTCCGTCTCATCAGACGCAAATCGAACTTTCGCATGTTAAACGAGTCTCCGAAAGTCCTCGGGACACACCGACACATACAGATGTTCTAAGTGGTCCTGACGTGTGCTACCTCGGTCGATTTTTCTCCCGGTTCTTGACTGCTGTATACCGAAACATATTCTGACCCTCACCTGTGCTACGATCGAATAACTTCGTACGTATATAGAATATAATCATATACGTGAATACGTTCGCTATTTTGTATGTGTGTCTATTTATATGCATCGTGTACATATATAAAACTAGCCCAGGACGGATCTCTCGTCGACGAGCTCATTATACCCCCGCCTGTAGTTGCGTCTACGTGTTATTATAATACACATACGTAGAACGCGATACTAAGAAAAGGAGGGAGTGTAACCCTCGTCAGGATCGTCATCGGAATGACAGATCAGGTCAGAGGGGCTGGCGGATCTTCGATGGAGAAACGAGTATTTACAATGTCGATGGTATTTTTAAAAAATTTTTCCCGTTCATATTTCCATTATTCACTTTTCAGTTGGAAACAAATTCATTTAACGTTGTCTTAATGTAGCCCAGAAAAGTTGACGAGAGACGGGTTTAAGGTGGTGGAATCAAATGTAAAATTATTTCGAAATTTAAAATAGGTAAAGAGTTGCGGAACGAATTCTGTAAGATCAATTTTATCTCGACGTCATAAAAACAATAGTAAATAAATTTTCTCTTTATCGCATAAATATCATCATTGCCTGAAGCTGCTTGTTATGATTTATTAATCAGCCTGTAGACGAATTCGTGTATACGCGTACGTAGATCGATGGAGTTTATACTGGCGCAAATTATAATTCATCACGACTCGTCGATTCGGTCGTCGCCATTCATTCGTTCGTTCGAGTCTCTACATCCCACTTTCACGCAGTCAATTACGAAATCCCTCGATTGGTTATCACCCCACCGTGTCCAACTCGAATTAATTATCGAAAAGTCTGTTGAAACCAAAGGACCAACGTGACGGCTCTGGGTACACCCCTCCCACCTTCACCACACCCCACACCTAGACCCACCCAATTTATTTCTATCTTTTTTTTCACTGACGTCTCGTTCTAGCACGTGTTCCGATTGCCCATTGAAAATGCGAGCTCGTCAAACGGGACAGAATTATGGCGTACCAAATTGCCACAGCGAGCAACAGATTTTGCAAAATTTCGCAACGATAATCTCAACCATTTCCTTTTTTCGATAACAAATTCTTCGCCATTAAAATTTAAACGCGACACGCAACTAAACCGACATCAAAAATATTCAATCGATGAAAATCCTCCATTCATTCGTTCTTACAGAAAATAATATATGAAACTGACCGATTTGTATTTTTTATATTTTTGTACAATTCCTATTTCGCGTTAAATTTTTTACTCCAACAACGTATATAGTTTGTTATCGCAGCATCTCTATATACATAATATGCATTGCAGTTTGTGTACGAGGTGAGCAGTGAGGGGGCATGGGGGGAGGGGGAGCACACAGATACGAGCATCGTGTTTTCGAGAGTCTCTCTCGCGAGAGGGGTCTATGGAAGCCATCTGCATCGCGATGAATGCCTCGTACCTCCCTTTTTCCCCTCGGCAAAAAACCTCCCTTGGCCCGTTACCATATACCTACCTACTGACGCGGCTCACCGTCGAGCAGCCGTACCATCACTGGTTCTCAACTTAACGGGCATAAATAACGCGACTCCGCTCGCGATGTTCCAATAATTTTTCCACCAGGTGTCCGCACATATTTGCAAAAATCCATTTATCGTCACGAATAAAAAAATTGTTATGCCGAAATAAAATGTATAAAGATACGAACCAAATAAAGTAATATCTGTCCATTATTGCAAAAAAGAGAATGTTTGGAATTGATCGATGGTAACAAAAAAAACGACTATTTTTGCAATGCCGAACTTTCGATTTCTCACCTCCTACTTGGACCGCCTTATTCGTCTACGTATGTGCGTCCACGGAGTGACGGGGGGGAGGGGGGGGGCTTAAACGAGCTCACGTACGCCCGACGTTTATCAAGTGTATGAATTAAATTGCCGTTTTATTACCCCTTAGGGTGCAACTTATGCATATATCGAGTTATGGTTGGGGATGTTGGAGAAACGTCGTACAGCACGTCGTGTTTCTCGACGTCAAGAATCGCGTTTTTCAACGGCGAAAAAATCAGACTTCCTTTTCTCTTTTCCTCTCTCGTCAATCACCGATCTCATAGGCACACGCGCACAGACGGGGTGCACTTTTTGTGTAGGGCTCGAAGATGTTTCCTGTCACGTCGTTTCTTTTGGATATTTCTCTTTTATTTTCATTATTATTCTATTTTTTTCGTCTTGCAAGTTTTACCAGTTAGTCGCGCGACGAGCTGTACAGCCCTCTATGGTTCGCCGCGTTATTGGGGTTGATTCGCAATGGGGTTTCTGTCGCACCCCTGGAGCCTCTCCTATCCAGGTTGACGCAAGATATAGGTGTGCTTTGCCAGATAGCTCGCACCCCTATCGATTCATATTCATCCTGTCCTGTCTCATCTTCGTATATTATATATATTTATAAATATGTTTATATTACACTAGCGGTTTTGCGAACAGTGCAACCGAATCATTCTCACTATTTCAAATCGTGTCATTTTCCTATTAACTTTTTTAAATCACTCATCCAACCACCTTATATATATATGTCTAATTATTTTTGACTCCACTTGTTATAAAATTTGAATTTGAACGCGAAGTTTAAAAAACCTTAAAATTTCAACGTGATTTTTTCTCGAGGAATATATGGATCGTCGAATCAAAGTTTTTAGAGTACCGTTTAGAGTATCGTTTAATTGTAAGGGGAAGGTTAAAAATGTATTTACTTCCGTATTTACGTATTTATACATCCGTGTACATATTTCGAAATGAAAAATAAATAAACGTAAGTATGTGATAAATTTTGTTAACGCCTAGTTTGACATTCGCGTATATGCGTATATGTATGTTGAAAATTTAATTTTTTTCATCGTGTAAACACATTTCTCCAGTTCTAGATCTCAAAACAGTACCGGCGGTTTCCTTTAAATTTTTTTGTTGCTTTACATAGATAAATAGGTGGACCGAAAACCTTCGCAGTTGTATATTCGTCATATGTATTAATCTGAATACAATATCCATATACAGGGTGGATTTCATAAGGTGCACCAGGCTCTATTCTAAGGCGGATAGGATCAATACAAACAAGAGTTGCAAATATACATTGGGGATATTTTTCATAATTTACGAGATATAAATTTTTTAAGTTGTTTCAATGAGAGCGCGCCGAGAAGCGTTGAACCGCCCACTCTCGCCCTAGCTATGGAGATACAACAGTGTAGAGCGTTACATTTGTGGTTGCAAAATTCAGAGCAATCAATTCTATTTATTATATTATTACGCAGTCACTTTTATTTCTCGGACATTGGCTGCTAGGGCGGGGAGTTGGCTGCTCGAACGCGCCTGGGTGCGCGCTCATTGGACCAAATTAAAAAATGTATACCTCTCAAACTATTAAAACTATCCCTAATGTATATTTTCAATTTTTGTGTGTAATGTTTCCATCTACCTTGGAATAAAGCCTGTTACACCTTATAAAATGCACTCTGCACACACACATATATATGTGTGTGTGTGTAAGTACATAATATATACATGCCTACCTACAAACGTACTTTGCAGCTTGAATGTTTGTCGCTCATGCGAATTGTATTCTGCCGCGTGCACAAGGGCTTTTATTTTGCAGTAGACTTCTGCTGTTTACATACATTATCAAGAGAATAATTGTTTGGTACGAATAGTTAACTTATATAGCGAGTCCTTTAGTTTATTATTACCTCTAATATCATTAGATATTTCAATAATTTGAAACATCTAATAGTTTCGAATCAATTGTCGAATCGTAACGTTCCAAATTAATCTGTAATATAGTAAATTAATTCGAGTTGTAGACGTCTTTCATCAGCCTCGTTTACGCTAAGGTACTGTGTCAAGGCGTTCCAACAAAACCCTAGCATCGACGGCAGTATAATCTTTGTACATAGGTATATATATCTATATTTGGAGCCAGTACATAGTTTGGACTTTGACACGACTTCCGCATTATGTCGAGAGTACGAACGACGTCTGTATCGTCACGAGGAGACTGTTACGAATCGCTCGTCTCGTTCGAGAAAGCACTTTCGCTCTGAAATCCCGGCTTATGTACATATATATATTGTACTCGTTTCTACTATGGTCTAGCCACACCTTCCTCCCCTTTTGCATATATCGTCGCACAAGGATTGCCGACGGTGTTCTCGGTCTGGCTACGGCGCGAGACCGAAGATGGTGTACACACCATAGTGGCTCGACGCAATTTCGAAACTTGAGAGAGGCTGGGGGTGCAGGTTTTGGTCGTGATCGATTATCCGTCTTTCGAAATTCGACTAGATGAAAAGTCGAATAATAATATTAAGTGAAAGAGGGAACGAGAATCGAATTACAGCATTGAATTGGCGACAAATTCAATGGAATTATAAGAATTATTGTTATTTCTTATGTAAATAGATATTCTAGGTTCAATTGGTGTTTTCAATGATAAAATCAAATATTATATTAATTATAGAATAATTTTGACATTTAGTTTTTTCGTCTAGTACATTCTGTTACATAGGTCACGTTTGGGCGTTTAATTGAAAGAAAATAAATTATATGGTTTGTACTCGACTACTTTTCCGTTTTCGAGTTGCTGATGCATCGAGCCACGTAACCATCAAAGGTTGGTATCGATTAAATCTACGGAATTGGGATTTTGCGTATTCTTATTTATATTCATCGTGCACTTCTCTGAAATAATTAAAAACGCATTGTATCGAAATTTAAGAAACAGTTCAATGCGCAGGTTATCTCGGACAATAACTGCCTAATAGGGGTTCTTTATTCGGCAAATGAATAATGCGTTCTTAAAAGCTTTTAAATAATTGCGGTCCAAGATTGTGCAGACCAAAAAACCGCTCTGACAGATGATTTGACGAACGTTGTCTTTTTCGATATTCAGTCTAAACTCTTTTTTCGAAGTAAAAATGAAGCATATTGCTCATATATAGCGATGTTTTACCTCGAGAACTTGGAGTAAATGTTGCAGAAGGCTAGAAGGGTTAAATCTCAATGGGCTCCGGTATGCTACGGCAATCACAGCATTTGCATTTTTAATCGAACGTGTCCTCCCTCTCGTCGTTCTCCTTCATCTCTTTTCGTACCCACACACAAACACACATAGCCTCATCGTGGCTTTCGTCGAGCTTTGAATAACTCAGAGTAAAGCCTTCGGTGGTGGTTGGCCTAAAAAATAAGATGCAACCCCCTGTGTATCGATCTACGATTTTATACACACACACACGCACACACACGCGCGCGCGCGCGCGTGTGTGTTTGTGTATAGATAAATATGTAACAGTCATAATGTACCATTGTTTTTACTGATGAGACGACGACCTTCCCGCACCCTCCAATCTCCCGGGCTACCCCCGTCGTCCCCGATCGTAGTTGGAGATTCATTCGGTGATAAAATCGTCAATCCACTAAAGGATAGTGCGTAACACCGATAGTGCCCTTCTGATCATTGAACTGAAGTCAACAGACCATTATTGTCTCTCGTGAATTGGTTACGATCGATTTAACATTCGTCGATATATAATATAGTATAAATTGAAATTGTTTGGTTGGCGTTGCACCGATAACGTAACTGGATATCCCCTCATCGATTTAACGGACTGCCATTTAAAATTGCCGATACGAGAACTCTACGTAGGTATACATCCCAGGGTTAAAGCGAAAACGCGGCTGATAACAGGCTCATTGAGGTACCGGTCGGACACGTCGAGCACCCTCGACCTCAAAACCACCGCATCGTCGATGTTCGAAAAAGGATTGTCAACGTCCTCTATAATCGGAAGTGACTACGAAGTATCATCAAAAAAGTGGTACGCGCTATGCTAAAAGTCAATATGGTTCGTCCCTTAAAAGAAAAAAAAACGAAATAACAAACCGGAATGATGCATGATACGAGGACCTTCGCGGAAGGTCGTCGAACAGATAAGTCGAGGTTATGCGTTGCTCTAGTACTGCTTCCTCGACCTCTTTTCCTGGTTTTACTTTGCTCTTTCTCACTGTCCTCTTTCCAGCCGTGTACGTCGTCGCTTCTTTTTTATACGACATCCGGCCATCCCCCAACACCCTTTTACCGTTTCCTCTTTCGGGGTCGTTGGTTTCACACTCGGAGGTCCATTCTGTATATGTCGACACAGACGCGTCGTGTATCGTCCAGGCTAGAAAGAGGATGAGGGAAAGAGAGAAACAGAGAGAGAGAGAGAGAGAGAGAGAGAGAGAGAGAGAGAGAGAGGCGAAGTGGCGGAGAAGAAGAGAGATTCGAATTAAACGACAGCGTGGCAGGTTGGTAGTGTGCCGTTGAGGAAAAGTCGGAGAGGGTTTTGTGATGGAAACACCGGAGGAAGTGAAATGGGTGGAAGGGTCAGGCGGGTTATGCGGAGAATACGATGAGAAAAAAGGAGAAGAAAAGGGTGCTGAGAGGGTTGGAGGAAAGCTCGGGTAAAGGATACGAGGATGAGGATATGCACGAAAGGTGGCCACGGAGGATAGGAACGGAGAGTCGAGCGTAGGTTCCTACGCTAAACGCTCGATAGAGGGCGGTAGTAGCAGGGCGAGGAGGAAGAAGAGAAAAGGTTTTGGGGGTGGTAAGGAGAGGGAGAAAGGGGGGGGGGTCTGCGTTAAGAACACGAGCTTGGCGTCTCACGTTGAATAGAAGATTGGAACTCTTTCTGTGGTGACGGGAGTCCTTCCGGCGTGGTAGGCCGATAGTGCCGGCTATTTCCGGTGGCCACCATGACATCGCTATCGCGACCGTGTCTGCTACTATCCCTCGGGCCGAAACTCCTCTTCCTTTCCCACCCACCAACCTTTCGACTTCCTGGTGCTCTTTCTCTCTCGAATCTTTCTGCATTTCTCTTACCGTCCGGTACCTCTCCAATCCGTGCTTACCGATGCCATCAAGGTCACCTATTCTGCCGCGCACCTTTTCTACTTATCGCTCTTAAAAATCGAGCCCTCAAAATATCTGGATGATATGTATAACTATCGAAGATAAAATAATATTTTCTTCAAAAATAACTTACCTAATATGTTACAATTTGAAATTCATTTAATGGCCACCACGATCAACTGTAGACGCGTCTCATTCCTCTTTGATATTTCTGATGTAATTCCATTGTTTGCAGTTTCTTCTTCCCATTTACAGCCTATTATTGTATGCTTTCCTTTGTGAGTACTATTTTGCTGGTTACATGGGTGGGTTTGTAGGCTGCGTGCTCTACGACTGTTAAACATGAAGATGTTTTCAACATTTTTCTAGCTATGAGACATTGCAAATATAATGCCGCTTACATATAACAGTTAGATTTCTGCAATACAATGAAGATCTGATAGTTTTTCACCTTCTCTATTAACTTTTTATCCATTTATTTTTGTCTCTTGCTTGACAAAAATGCTGATACTAGACATTATTTATTTCCAAAATTGTCCAAAATATAAAATATTTTGATTTCATTTATTCGCATTATTATTCCCGGTAGAATTGGGTCAATCTATTTGTATGCCGCAAGCATATTTTTCGGATCTATATTTTTCGATAACAAACACGCATAATAAGAAATACAATCGAGAGTGGCTTACGAGGAATTATAGATCGTTTATGGGTTCACATTAGAGAATGGTTTAGTCATACAATCAAAAAGTCAACGGGGTATTCATGAAACACAACGAGTGACACCCTCTCGTTTTGTACCCCCTCAGACTCCATCAACCCCTCAAACTATCAGCTACATATATATATTCTCCTTGGTTAACATCCATTCAACGATCAGTTATCTTCGGCAGGCTCGTACTTGAACAAAAGAAGCAAACCTCCCGTGGGTTTTTGTCCGACAAAGTGAGCGTACGAGTCTACCACCGATTCCCTCGTACGGATGGGTACAATTTTACCGTCGTGTACGCGCGAAACGGTGTAGGTAACTTGAGAACTTCTGCTGGGTACATGAAACGAGATTCGAGAATGCACCACGTGGGTTCTGTGTACAACCTCATTTCGTGGATATTATACGTATCGGCCAAATCTACAAAGATTTAGATTTTTTCGTCACATACTATATTATAACCAAAATAGTTGGTTTTCGACACTTTAGACTTCTCCATGATCGAGATTATCATTAATACTTTAATTAATACGAACATTGACTGAAAATTCTTCTTACTATTGAATTAAAAAACTCCAGCATTATTTGTAAATTTATAACTAACGCAAAGTGGATGAATTTAATAATACCTATTCGGTGGTAATCAATACAGTGACGTGTACACGTGTCTTAATCCTGAATTAATTTATGTTTTATATACATGCGAGAATAAATATATCCCAAAAAAAAACTTGTCCATAATAAAAATTGGACCCCGAGTAATTAAACGCACGCGTACATATATATATATATATATATATATATATATATATATATATATCGGTATGTACAAACGCAGTATAAGGAGTAGAGACCGTACGGTCCCGGTGCATTGAGCTGTCAGTCATCGCTACGCGCGATCTTGCGTTCCCGGCGCGCACAGTTCCGCGGTGAAACATCTGTCCCCCGGTTGGTGAACGCGATATCGCGAGCTTGGAGCTACGCTTACGCCACTCGTTCCCTCGGTATATCCTGACAGTGCGCTTGTTCGCCGCGGGGGCGTGGGTGGCTCGTCGGAAGAACGCTCTCCACTCGGAGAGAAAAAGAAAGATTCCGGCGACAGGGAAAAGCACGATTGTATATAGACAGAAATATTATCCGCGGAACATTATACCGAGGTGAAAATTGCTTCTTTTTTATCCGAAGAAAACGATGAAAAGACTGAGCCGAGACATTGGAAAGTCTCGTAAAAACCCGGATGACGACCTTTATCACTTGGCCCGAACGTTACGAGAGAAACAAATAAAAGGCGAGAAAACATGGGTTTTCAATGTTTTACATTTTTCGTTTGGTTTTATTGGTTATTTTTTGCCATCGATCGGTGTTTTCACGTTCTAGTATCGTTGTGCGAAAAACGTATAACTGACAGTTGCTGGTCCGTTATAAAGTTGTCAAAGTGAAGATTTTTGTCTCAATAACGATCCAAGAAAACGAAGTTAAGTCGTAATCTCCCAGCACGAGATAGGATTGGGTCTTGATGGTAAAAGCAATATTCGATAATTGGGAATGCCTGTCTCCCTTTGAAGATGAAATTTTCGAGAAATATACCTATAATATCTTTTTCAATAAATTCTTGAAACGAGTCCAGTTTTTTTCGATATAAAGAAATTATTGATCTACAAAAAAATAGCCAAAAATTGTGTCAAAGAGATCTCATCGACGAAGGCAGCTGGTGATATCGGTCGTTGACAGGGGAATGAAGGGCGGTGAAGGGGGATGCGTAACACTTAAAAATAAACCGTTTTCTCGAGACAGTTTTTTCGTCAGTTCAACACCGAGATCGTTATTCTCCAAAATCGGGTACTCCCTTTCGTAATTTTGTACAATGGCTGCGTTAACGAGTTGCAATGAATCTCTTCATCATCCGAAGTATCCTCGATTCGTATCCACTCCCCAAAGTCGTTCTGCTTTTTTCTTCCTTTATCCCACATTTCTTGAAGTTTGGGCGATCGAATGTCTGTCGCTGTTGCAGTCGTCTGCATCCGTTACGTTACTGATGAAAAGAGCGAAAGAATTGAAAAAAGGACGTTAAGTGCGCTAGCTACTTAAGAAGTAGGTACGAATCGTTGTCAACGTCCAATTCCGTGACCATGCGTGGCAGCATCTGTACCCAAGACACGAAATGAAAGGCGATCAAAAGAAATCGACCAAAATTCGTTGTAAGACGCGGAGAATAAAACGTTGCGAAACAAGACACCAAATTTTTACTACGTACATACTTACATATATTTCTACCATTAAGTCGAAATATTGTTATTCGCGGCGCATTTCCTTAATTTATTTCGCGACCTTTTTTCAAATATATTGTATTTTTCAATTCATGATCACGGACACTTCTTTCTTTCGATTAATTAAGTAAGAGACAGACTTGAATTGAACATGGAGAATCGTTCGTCACGAATGAAAGAAAAAAACGTCGAAAACCTGTCAACAGACATAAAAAAAACGCAAATTTAAAACTGCGAAGGAGGAGTAGTCGAGGTAAAAAAAAGGACGAAAGCTCGTCCCGAAATTCAAAACCGAATCTCTCTTCGGCCTACCACCTATCTTTTTCTCAGCGTTAGGTTTTTTTTTCATATCCATCTTCCGCTCTTCGTGCATCCCCATCTCGCTCTTTTTATTCCTGCGAAGGAGCGCGCGAAGCTAGCTCACCCTCGAAGGTATTCAGAACCTTGCCACAGCACCGGCGATATGCCGCTCGAGGCCTGATCTGGTTCCGAGATCGTAAACGAGATCTCAAAACGAGAGAGATCGACCCTTCTCTTGTGCACGAGAGATTCGACGAGATCCTTCGCACGCAGTTCAGTAGCGCGGGAAAAAAAGACGAAGTAAGAAACTGTGCTGGAGCTTCGAGTATGGAACCCTGAGGCGCTCGGCCGGGTTATCCCAGGACCAAAAGTGATTCGATACCTTGAAACCCGGTGGGAGACTATACCTAAGGACCTCTCGGCAGGACACGGCCTTTTACTCGACACAGGAACCTACTAGCTCGAGAAGAAACGCTTCTTTTTTTTTCCTCCCACGAGCGTGCGCGCCAACTCAACTTTATTATATTTCGTTCCATCCTCGTCGGTTTCGCGCTCGTTTCCAAGTTCCTGCTAAAAGTGCCGCTCTCTCGCGAACGGATTTATGACATTCCAATGTCTCGCAACGGGGGCGGGAAACCATGAATGAAATTCTGTAGTCGGAGCCTCGAACGTACCTTCCGCGATACACCACGAATGGACCTTTCCGCCTTCCGTTACCCGTAAAAATCACGACGCTTTCGACCTCTCACGGATTCAGGGCAAGAATTCTCTATGAGAATTCTGAACTTTACCTACAAGTACCGAGATCACTGAGAAATAGGGTACCCGAAGCCTACCTGGAATCTCATTTTTCCAGTTAACATATTTTTTTACAACTTGTAACATTAGCCATTTGTACTTCATCTTTCAACAATCTTCCCTAATTATTTTTCACTAGAGGAAACGTTGTTCGCTGATAGGACGATGTGATTTTGGATTTTTTTTTTAAAAGAGCGTAATCTCAATAAACTTTACACTTATTATCATTGAGTTAAAACGGCATAGTGAAAAAAAGCTGTGGAATGAACTTCTTTTCTGCCGAGTTTACACGAAGATTTAAGTAAATTTTCAATCATAAAACATACACAATTGTATTCTTTGAGGAAAAGCTGAAATTCGGAACATCATTTTTTTGTCGAGAATAATAATTTATTCGAAATATTCCAAGATATTCAAAAGAGAAAAGGTGTGTGCAAATTTCAGTGTTCAAATTATTTATCCCGAGAAAAATATCTTATTGGTTTCGTTCAAGGCATTTCTAAAAAATAATGATAGGTTAAGGTCGTTTTGAAATATTATAAGATTTAGAGGGGTCACGTATACAATCTCATCGGACAATACATGGTGCAGTGAGCAACCTGATGAATCGGCCATAATGCGGACATCGTGTATGGCGTGTATTCAACATGAACCGTCCACATGCGTTCCTATTCCCGCCATTGTGGGCATTCTTCATCGTTGCGCGCACGCCGGCTTTGCTATTCCTATTTTCATTCGTATTGAAATATTATTAGTCCCATGTATTTACGATTATAGTAACAAATAGCGAGGTAACTTGTAAACAATTTTTCGAATATCTTTCATATACCTAACGTCTTTAACTGACAGTTATTCTTGGTACATAAATTATAGATATATTTGCAATTTATAGATCGATAATATTGTTCATATACATTTTTTATAAATCAGTCGTAAACATATAAATAAATAATTGTATTACATTTGTTATCGATCATAAACATATATAAATTATTTATTTATGCATTTAAATCCCTTGCCCGTACGTGAATAATGGATTATCTTAAATTTAGCACAATTACGAACAGATTCATACATTTAAATGACAACAGGCTCTAATGATTCGCCAGAGGATTCGATTACTAGTCGACAATTCAAAAAGAAGTATGTATCTACCTACCACAATCGAAGTTTGTAAATTTGTTTATCTTAAACATTGGCACGGTTTCTATTGCAGCCTCGAATTCATTCACCCTGAATAATGTTTTTTTTTTAAATCTCACGGTAATCAAAGTTCCTAAAGAAAATCTATATTCGTTATCCTCTTCTTTGCTCTATATTTTTGTGTACCTATCTCTCCCTATTTTTGTTTGCCTTTGACGCTTTTCTTCCAGGTCGCACGAGTGTAGTTTCGCTTCTTTCATTTTCCATTTATATTTTTCTCTCGGCCTCGACTCTCGTCTCGTTCTTCTCGCTGGACCGTACAGATTTTTTTTTCCTTTTCACCCGGGGATGCGTAGAAGGCCGCGAGGACACGGCGGATACACGGGGATGGAACGAATAGACTCCCTGCGGGGTACCGAACCGTGGGCACCTGATCGCAGGTCTTTTTTTTCGAGGAAAAATGAGGTTGCCCTACGTTCATTGTGTCAGTGTGCGCGAGTGTACGGAACGATGCACCGTGGACTATAAGGTGAGATCCGAAGCGCGAGGATCGGCAAGTAAAATAGAAAAAATAAAAGAGAAAACTAGAAAAAAAAATGGAAAAGAAAAAGAAAAAAGCTGAACAGGCTTCGCGCGAAGTGGCGAAGAGATCGACGCACACAGGACGTATGAGAGAAGGAAAAGTGGGTGGCGCGAATATAAATAGCCCGAGTTTATCGACGATCTCGTATCCTCCGGGTACATAAACGCGAGCTTTTTTCTTTCTTTCTTTCTTTCTTTCTTTCTTTTGCCCGTTTCTTTCTCACTCGATGGAGGTATAACCCGAATGAATACTCTCGTGCCGAGTAATCCAGAAGTGCCCGTGGAATTTCATTCATAACGAGCTTACTCAATCGTGAAGCTGCACATGCACCATGAGAGGACATCTCACTTTGTAAGATTCCACCAGGGACATATCATTTCCGTTGATTTACATCAAACGAGGGAATAATCGTTCGAGAAGTATGCTACAGAGGGCACTCAACACAGAAATTTGAAACGTTTGGCGCCTCGGGGTGTCTTGAATTGGAGACCATACATTTTCTGTTAATTTTTCTATTTATTATTTATTTATTTATTTATCTATTTATTTATTTATTTATTTATTTATTTATTTATTTATTTATTTATTTATTTATTTATTTATTTATTTATTTATTTA
>JAPYZU010001004.1:0-22407 GCA_030523005.1 Tryphoninae sp. B BG-2022a | reverse complement strand
TATAGGAATTAAAATCAGAGTTTAAGCATTGTTAGACTCGCTTTTATATTAACCTAATATTTTCATATTGATTTAGTGTTATTTCTATCATTTGAACGATGCCCATTTCCAGTGTCATCTGCAAGTGTCATTGCAAAAATTTGTTATCCATTCCAACTCGGAAATATATAGAACAAGTTATCATCAGCAGCGTAATCGCCTAATCTCGTTAGTCGTATAAAGTTCCGATCACCATTAGCTCGGAATCATCAATCAGTCGGATAGATCTCTCTGAATTCGAGCGATTTCCGCCATCCCGAAAACCCCCAAGTGTAACGTTCCAAAAATATATCCACGAGAGTGCCGCAAAAATATCGAAAGCAATTTTATACAGTGGATACCATACCGCGAAGAAGAAACGAGGAAAAAGGGCCAAAGCGTGTTCACAAAGAAATAAAACTCGTGATACGTGTCGGCGATCGTGAGAGTGGCAGAAACGAAAAAACTTCTCGATATCAGTTAGATGGAACTTGCGGAAGGGCAAACGGTGGAAGTTGTATACATATATATATCTGTATACGTATATGTATGTCTGTATATATATAAAACTGGCGTTCGAGGAAGGAAGGTGGGCAGAAAATAATGTTTGATCGCGCTGAAAATTAGAGAAGCGATCTCGCCCTGCAAGTGTGCGAGAGTTGTTGCGAGGACGACGCAGTGCTGGTCGGAAGTAGGTGGGAGGCGAAAGCGAGCTGCAGAGAGACACGAGAAGAACCGAGGGCTCGCTCCCGTTCGAGGTTCGGCCTTCCTGCCTCCGGTAGCGATTCTACTCGACCGCTTCCCCTAGGGAAACGTACGCCCCCTTCTCTCATTTCAACCAACCCCCCCGTTCCACTCTACGCTGTTTCGGCATACTCTCGCACCCTTCGCACATATACACTCTTCGTTTTCCGCCGGTGTCCGAAAAAATCATCTCGCTGCCATTTTCAAGCTCATCGCTGTGTCAGGGGTCGTCACATCGAACCTGCCATTTATATCGGCCGCAAGCAGAAAGAAGAGAGACTAAAGAAGAATGGGGGAGAGCCAAAGCCGGACGAACAAAACAAAATACGTAACTCGCCATTGATCCAGGCTATAAATACTCATCACGAGATCTTTATTGTTCCTATCTGTTCTGATTCACGAGATATAATTTGTTTCACTCCAAAGTGACGAACGGGTATATCCTTCGTTCGTATACGCGTAGGTATATGTGCGAATACACACGTGAATGCGAATGGGAAGCAGAGCAGAAAGCAAAACGGAGAACTTGTCGTTGTTGACGTTTGTGTCTGTGGCGTATAAATGTCCAAGCGGACCGAAAGCATCAAGGGGTGAGTTAATATTACATGGCAAACTCGTTATTTTCATATCGGTACAGCAAACCAATTCTCTTCGTGTATAGTTTATGTATATAATATCTCGGTCATATCTACGCCATACGTGAGGGTTGGAAAAAATCCTTGTACGTAATGGCTCGCCAGATCATACGGAAAACATTTATGACGACATAACTCGTTTAGTCTCGGCGTAAGGTCTCGGACGTTTCTTGCCTGCGAAAAGGAAAAGGAGCGATGTACCAGGTGTTCCCTGCACTAAGAATCTTATTACTCTCTGATCGATTCTATATTTTCTCCTTCGGAGGGTCAAGGAGGCAAATATGGAAGGAGACTGCATAGACGGTCCAGAAAATTTTCAAATTTGCTAGACTAATGTTTAAATTCAGCTACATTATTTTGTGTTGTTGATAATGTTAAGATAATGTTGATAATGTTAAGATACAGCGAGTATTAAACACTGTCTCTTTCATGAATTCTAAAAGTTTAGAATGCTGGTTACATATTTTAAAAACTGGTATTTTTAGCTTTGTTACTATTGAACGGATCAATACACGTCTGCATTATGAAATTTATTTGAAACGTTATATTCCAATATATTGGTGGTAATTTGTTAATCGATTAAACATTTTTTCTTTATACGGAATATTTTTGAAGAAATTACACTCTTTTATAATATAATTCGGCACTCCGAACGGGAATATTTTGATAGTCCATATTCCCCCCAATTATGCTTAATATGAACTCCGTAAACTCTAAATAAATATGTATATATATACATATATTCTACGATATAGATAATATACCTAAGGGTTATAGTCACGGAATATCTTGATTCAGAAATCAGGTATCCCATTTCTCGGTCACGAGTCCGTCGTTTCGATTTACGTGGTGATTTGTATAAATAAATAAGCGCAAATCCTACGAGTATCCTCTTGCAGTATCAAATGAGAAGGTAGATGTAATTTTGTAGCGGTGGAAAATAAAATGTACCAAACGCGTATTTATACATAATTCATCGCGAAATATATATATAAGTGAGCTGGGGTAATTTGCATTAGTTTTGATAATATTCTCCCTTTTCCGCCACGAAGAAAAAATGTTTTCAACATGATTCGCCTATAAACGTTTCAACTTTGAAATGCAGCGTGTTTCAGCAGAATCGAAATAATGGTTGCGTGATCGAGTCGATCTCTGATGCAATTGACCCCAGAGGAAGGCATTTGTGCACCGCAGTACAATCGCTTGCTCCGATTCGTCTGCTGGCATCGCAGGTGAATCGCGAATGCCGGACCGAGGAATGCCGGACTGAGAGTCCTTGGAGACCAACACGTGCCGGCATCGGAACAGCGCAGGAGAGGGTGGCTCTCGCTCGTTTCCTCTTGTGCGAGGCGGAGAACACACATCTAGCACACCTAGTTTTGATTCACCTCGCGGCAGGTCCTACCGGTCACGGGGCTGACGGCGCGTAATTGTTCTCTTGTCTGGGCACCGCGCAGGGTCTTCGCTTCTCCCTGCCGCGTGCTCCTCCGTGCCCTCACTACAACACCTACAGGCACCCTCACTCCGGGCACGGCCCGTGCCAACGCCACATCGAGCTTTCACAAACGCGCACGCGAGATCTCGTCCGCCATCCCTGCGATTGCCTTCGCGCCAGGAATGCATAAGCAGCCTCGCCTGTACCCATCGTACAACTGTACCACCCTCTGCTGCGCTATAACTATACTTGCTGGCTCGTAATACTGTAACACTCCGCCGATCGCGAAACATCGTCTTGGCGAGACAATGTCTTTCACAATTTTTCGAACGTATTGTTTTTTGTTAGAGGTGAAACAGAACTACAATGTGCTGGAGAAATTTTGAGACTGGGCATTTTTTAAGATTTAATGTGACGAAGAAGAAATGCCGCGGGAAACGGAGTTATTATTAGATGCTGAGGGATGGTGGACTAATAAACGAAATGTAGCTATATTATTAAAAACCAGAAAGCAGGGGAGAGTTCAGCAACGCTCGACGAAAGTTGAAATCGCGAGAGTTAGTTCTGCGACCTCTGACCGTCCAAGGTGAACTTCTTCGTACGGACTTGGTTTCCTTCCAAAACACTTCAATTAGAGGCTACGGTATACGAAATTTGTCATCATTTGAACCTGCCGACGGGCAACATTTTTTTTCGTCCAAAAAGACTTTGTAGCATGATTACAGAATCGAAAATTTATCGCTGATGAAAAATCTGATGTTATTTTGGTCGATATCTCCAAAACTCTCGGAGAAAATGCAAAAAAAACGCAAAATAATGATTTACCCACTTAAGGTCGACAAAATGCTAAAAATTGAAAACGAAACCATGATATTCGCGTTGTATAAAAAATTTGCCGTCGACATTGGTTCTTGGAACTTGAGAAAGGATTAGAATTGACCGGAATTCAACATGGCCAATTTCTATGAATATCGCGACACCTCAAAAAATCGTCTTTTCCCGAGGCTGTATCTCCATTCCCGTCGGTCTCACAGAAAATTGCACGTACAGCTTTTTGAAGAGCTCATCGAGCATTCGATAATCAGCCAAGGATCATCCGGATAACTCAATTTTTGTTGCCCTGGCGACACTTTAAAAATCGCGATTTTCATGACCCATAGAGACCTGCAAAAAAACGCCCAGCTGATGGGGCCAAATTTTTTTGCTCCAAAACCCCTTTATTTTATCATATTTGCGTTACGCGGGAAATTTTCGATTCCGAAATGATGCTATAAAGTCTTTTTGGACGAACCAAAATGTTGACCCCTCCAGACCCCGCAAAGTCCGGAAAGTGAAATCCTAATGTTGACCATTGGCACCTGCCGAGGGGCAACATTTGTTTTCATCCAAAAGAGCTTCAATTGGAGGTTTCAGAATCGGAAATTTTCCGCGTTATACGAATATTATGATTATAATGTCGCGGCGTTTGAATCTTGGATAGAAAACGTGGGTGCAAAAATCACCACTGGTCCCTCAGATGTTGGAGAACCAACTCTCGAAGTTTCAACTTTTATTAACCATTTCTGATTTCTCCTCTAATCTCTGCAAAAATATAAAGACGATCAATTTTATGGAATAATTATTTTGCTTGATTGCGGTATTCGATATGTTGTTTCAATTATATAATAAATGTTCATACTGAGATAGTGAGATAGAATTTGGTAATCGTTTAATGAATAAAAAATGGAGATTATCATTTAGTTTGATCAAAATATATATAGAAATTAATCCTAACATTAAAATAAAATTTAATACTTTCGTAATAAAAATAATTATCCCCTAGCAAATGCTGATACTAATTTCTCTATCAGGTAACAAAAATAATTAGAAATATATTCGGAAAAAGTGATGCATCTTGAAATTAAAGGACGAATGGTGATCCATGAAGTCTATAAAAATGTGAGAATGATAATTTGAAAATACTCACATAAAGTTAACAAAAAATTCAAAACCAGATCAAGATAGGTATATATATCAGACACACGTGTATAAAAATGAAGAATCGCGTAGTATGAAAAATAAATACGACGTCTGGTAACGAGACTCGTTCCCCAGTGCATTGCAAGCCCCGCAAAAGTTTTTCGGAAGAAAAATGATCTATAGATACGAGGTATGACTTATATTCATAAAAGTATCGGGTTGTATGCCTCGCGCGTATATTTTCGTGACGTGGCTCAAGAACCAATCAGCGAGGCTCAGTCGGTAGCACTGACAAACGATCCTTTCCCCGCGTATCATGGATAACGGGAAATATATACACGGCGATATCATATCCCATCGTATCTATGCATTCCCGTAGCATCTCATACTCCTATTGGATAGATCGTCGGTGTGTACGAGTCGGTCCATCCTTCCCAATGGGTTATTAATGACACCGGACCTGTCACTCCTTCTCCGTCTCTCTCGCTCTCTCGTCCGTTCTCATTCTCTTTATTTATTCGTGTCTCTCCCGTACCACGTTCCTTGTCCCCTGTCGGTCTCCCGCGACACGGGAGAGATCCGCACGATTTGTACCGCGTCACACGCGTAGCCTCGATCGTTTGCTCGCTTGTTCGATTTAACGTATAATTTGCTAGTGCCTGCAGTCTGTGGCAATCGTTTCTATCGTGGCATAATTGGCACTCGGCTCGACAATCGTTCGAATATGTCAGAATAGCGAGCAGCGCAGGAGTGAGAAATGGCGAATTGCGCTCGAATACGAGAGATCGTTCGACTCGACTCCCTCCCCTCCCTCTATTCGCGAATATTCCACCCCTCTGGAGTTTGGCGTAGGCCAGAGCACTCTCCCACTCCCTCCGTCCCCTCCCCTCCTTCTGTCTCATGCTTTTCCGTTCGACCTCCAACTCCCAGAGCTCTGACGTGTGACGGGATTTGTGCTCCTGGGAGACACCTCATTCAATTAGCCACTCAGTTACTCGCATCACATCGCATTTACCCGTACAACCCCCCGCTTGCATCAACATCCCTCCCATTCTCGCTTATGACATGTTGTCGCAAATATATATATATATATATATATATATATATATATATATATATATAAAATGATCGTGCACCATATACATGCCAAATAGAATGTGCTAAAACTGGTTTGGATTAAGGGATAATCGCAGGATTTCGCGATAACTGAGAAAACTACCCTCTCGAAAGTCGTGAACTGTCGCAGTACTATACCGAGATGTATGACGACAGCCAGACCGACATTTCACGTTCAACTTTGTCTCGACAGCGAGTTATCGTCCACCCTTCTATCTTGATATCCTGAAGACAAGAGCGTCTTCCAAGACAGAGAAGAGGCCTCAGGAAATCAAAAGTGATGGGAACTCTCAGGTATTCATGCTACAGAGTAGATGCTTTTTTTGCTGAGAAATGCACGTATTGTATTTTCGAGCTACCGTCGAAAACTTCCGATTTACGGTCGGATCTTGTGGTTCTGGGTGGGTACCGTTGATATGGAGTTTGAGGATAGCGCGACGGAGAGTGAGAGAGAGAAAGAGAGAGAAAGAGAGAGAGGAAAAGGTGAGCACGTATAACGCAGAAAATTCGTACTCTCTCGATCCAGGGACGAATTCGAGGAGAGGCGCGCTCTTACATACATACATATATATATATGCGTGAGCATACACAGACAGAAGCCAAAGGGCCGAAACCGCTGGCTTTGCGGAATTACTCGACGGTTGAATCCCCCGGGGTCGAACTTGTCCGCGACAATTTCAAACTTATTTTAACATTCATATAAGCCCCCGTCCCCCACTATCTACGAGAGAGGTGAACGAGGGAGAGAAATAGTGGGCGAGAGTGAGAGAGAGAGAGTGAAATGGGGGTGAGTGGTGTGTAGAACGACGGGGGTAGGAAACACACGGCATCGTCGAACCAGCATTGGAGTTACCCGGGGTATTTCCCTTTCCTGGGTGAGTCGCGAGCCCCGCGCAAAACCCAAGAATACGTCTCTGCGTGTATATCCTTAGGAAGGGGCTAGTGCGGGAAGGGAGATTGAACGAAAGGAACGATATAGAGATAGCGGGAACGATGTAAGGGCGTGCGAGCATAAGGGTCGCAATGGATTTACATAAGATTATCCACCGAGGTCCCTCCCTTACGTATGTCTTGGTAACGGATTCACCGTAGACTAGAAGAGGAAGAGGGACGATGAGAGTGAGAGGGCTAACGTCGTCAACGAGGCACTCGGGTGTCTTGCCGCCTTCGGCACACAATTAGGCACGGAGCGATCAGGAAGTGTCATTGTCACGGGTCATGATAAACCGTACCTACGATCGATAATCCCAAAATTTTCGGCTGTACCATTATAAAATTATTTTAACATTTATCGTGTTACCTATGTTTATTGAATAAACAATAATATTAATTTCAGAATAATACACATATTCATTGAAGAGAAATTAATCCACTGTAGACAAGATGGTAGATCAAGCCTGGTCTTCCTGCCCAAGAATGAACATTTGTTCGTATAAATCAGAGTGCTGTGAAAACTGAGACGAATTTTGCGCGATGTCTAGAGTATTCAGGAAGATTTCCACTTTCTGTATTCTTTTTAGATAGGTTTTCATGAAGCGGATGAAATAAAATTGGTATAGTGGAAAAATCGTAAAATCCGAGGGTGCAGCAAGAAAAAATCAGCCCGTTTACGAGATCGCGTAACTTTCGTATCGGATCGTATAAGCAATGAATTTCGCTTGGCATTTATCCGATATTTTAACCAAAGTTATACGTTTTAGAGGGTGGGAATCTATTTTACACAAGCGGTAGCGCCATACTACTGTTTTATATTTCAATAGGCCGAAGAGATTTACGCTCGAATACGAGCCTGGCCCCTGGTAGTACACTCACGGGGTTGTTAAATCCTCTGCGGCTTCCCTTTTCACGCCACTACGCCCCGCGGTTATGCGTTTCGTATTCATAGTCCGAGAAAAAGTTGCTCCTAGAGCACAATAAAGCTTATACGAGCCATAAAGTAAGTCGGAGCAATGGTACCGATGTTTATTTAGGCGCCTGAGAATACTACTATTTACTATTTTCACCGACATACTTTCGCATCCCTATGTTTTCTTGGATAGCTTGCGATCTCATGATGGGGAGGGTCCTCGTGGATAGAAGTTGCCGAGTTATCGACGGTGGTAAATTCGCCGTCACATACTCTGGCGACGAATGGACACAACTACACGAGTCCGTTATCCATCAGTCGGAACTGAAGATGTCATTTAGTCTTGAGTGAATAATATCTGAAGTTTTCAAGCTGTCGGTATATGTACACTGTATGTCGATAAAGGCGAAGTCAGCAGGATTTGCGTTTCCACGGAAGGTAAAACTGCATTACCCACGGTAAGCAAGAGAGGCACGGGATATCGTGGTTTAATGTGAAACAAAACCACGTTCCGATCAGTCAGCTAGCTAAGAATGACAAGTCCGTTTAAATCCTCCGTTAATCCTCAATGATATGCTTAAAATATCGACCAAAATTGTCAACAGTTTTGAATAATATCTATATTTTTCAGTAATAAACAATGATACTTACGAAGACTTCTTTATCTATGCTTAAAAGTATTGCTTTTGTCAATTCGTCTTCTTTGCCTAATGTGCACGCGTCAAGAATCGTGCGGAAAATAACTAAATCATCCAATGAAAAAGGTTGTGAACCAACACCTGTAGCCGTGGTAAGTTTTATTATGTATTTATTATATCGACATTTTTCTTCGATTTTATTATTTGTTCGTGACAGATTCTCTGTGGCGTCGGTGGGCTGGATGGCACGGAAGCTGCCGAAGCAATTTCTCTAGCCATTCATTGCTCTAAAAACGACTGGCTGCCACGATTTTACGCGCCGGACATTGAATTGCGCGGACTCACGAACCATTTGACGAAACAACCGGATACATCCGGAACCCCCAGGAACGCTCTCGTGGAAGCTGCGAGATTAGCCAGACCTACGATAAAAAGTCTCTGCGAGTGCAAGTCCTGTTCCGCCGAGGCGTTAATTATTCCAGGTGGTTATGGGGCTGCTCGTACGATGTTGGTATAATTATTCCCGTTATTTCATTGAAATAAAAACTCTGGAACCGCTTAAATCTGTGCATTTTTGTTGAAGGAGCGATTTCGCATCGAAAGGTGCTGGTTGCGTCGTACTTCCGGAACTTCAGAAGATCATTGAGGAATTTAATTGCGATAAAAAACCTATCGGGACACTTTGCATTGCCTCGTCGTTAGTAGCGAAGGTTCTCAATGGCGTGAAAGTGACACTCGGCAAAGAAAGTCAGTTTTGGTTTAAAATTAACGATCAAATTTAACTGAAATATAAGATAAAATAAACATTTTTCCTTTGCGCATTCGTCTAGAAAGATGGCAACAAAATACTTTCTCTTTTTTCTTTAACAATAATTCCATTAATTTCGTTATATCTGTTTATATTTGTAAAGCTCATCGTATTGTTTCAGGTCCAAAGGAAGATTGGCCATACGCCCAGGCGATAAAGCAAGTAAAGGAAATGGGCGCGAAAGTCGAACCCAATGACGTTACCGGTGTTACTCATTGCAAGACTTACAATGTCTTCAGCAATCCCGCATGGCTGTACGCACCCGCGACTTATGGGGAAATTCACGAGGGCATCGGCAAGATGATATCTATGATGAAGAAAAGTATGGTGCGGTGTTAAAAGAAACATCTTCTATAAATGTCATACCATGTTTGTGACCTAAGGAGTGAAAGGTCGATCGTGATTTACCAAAAAATATATTTTATTCGTAATGCTTCCATGTGCCCCGTAGTTTTGGGAATAGCGAAGCACATTTTTCTACAGGTGCTTAACATTATACTTTCGTTCGTTTTCTTCTTCGTTTTATTATTTTTAATATTATCGCTTAAGATTATTAGTGTGTAATACTATACCGTTAGAAACTACAATAGTCAACAACAAATGAGATAACAATGCATCGAAACACGTGGCGAAGATTCGTACTCGCGTGTAATTAAAAAAAGAAAAGAAGTAGTCTCGTTATTCCGGTCGCTCTTGATCACGATCAGCAGCACCCCAGGACTCGTGCAACTGAGGCCGAAGCCGCAAATTATCTATAATCCTCGCCACGAATTTCGATCGAGATGAAATATCGTCATGCTGATTTCTTTTTTTTTTTCATTTTCGAATTCGTGAAATAAATCGAGAACTCGTTCGAGAACTTGAAGAAAAAATCTCACCTAATGACGGGGAATCGAATTGGACATTAATTAAAATCCATTTCGATGGGACGACGTAAATCGTACGTCGCCCACACCGTTCCCTCACGCAAATATTAAACTAGTGCTCCGCCGAAATTAATGAGTCTCTGATCTCTCGATCGTAATTTTTGGCGCGATCTCTCATCGCGTACGCGTCTTTCATGGATTTACATAAATGAATATTCCTCTTCATTCTCCTCCCTTCTCCTCTTCTCGCCCTTGTTTTTTTTTCGCGTTTTCCAACATCAGTCGAAAGTGTTTGTAAGAAAAAAAAGAGAAACGAAAGACGAAAGCCTCAGACTTTGGGCCAGATTCCGCGGATGACGGGAATTCCGAATGAGCACACTCGCGCGCGACGTCCAAAAGTGCTCATTTTCTTGTTTTTTTTGTACCACAGCAAATTTAGTAGAAAGAAAACCTCACGATGCTAGGCGTCACGTGACGTTCAGCTAAGGGCGAGTAGAGGCTCGACAGTCATGCGAGATTTTCGCGCTTTTTCGTCCTGATATTTCTTCATGATGATGAGCTTCCTTTTGCCTTGGCTGAGTTTCTTCGTTGGAATTTCGGTGCTGGTCGTTGAGGGTGCGTTCAAGTCCTCATCTTCGTCCTCCTGTTCCTCGAGCATTCTCAGAGTCTCAATGATATTTCTCGGCTCGGTGGTGCGACCCTTGGTGCCATTTCTGTTGGCGTAGACGACCGAGAGATGGGAGAAGCTGGATTTCGGTGGTGCCGTAATGTCAGCGAAATCACGGAAATTCGCGAAGAAGTCACCACCCCTAATCGGTTGAGGTTTCGGATTTCTATAATAATTTGCGCGCGCACGAGGAGTATTGGCGGAATAGTAGGGATTGTAAGGACTGTCATCAACGCTGTACTCGTCATCCGCCTTGTCCTCGGGGTAGTACGTGCCACCTCGTATGACGCCGAAGTTACCGGAACCGAGAAGCGGGTGCTGATTGTCTTTGACGTTGGAGGCAGCTGTCGCGTAGGTACTGCGGTCACGTTGGAAATAACCCAAGAAACGATTGGGCCTATAGCGTTGTTGTTGCTGTTGCTCGTTGTAGGGGAGCCTGCGATTTGCGAAAAGTTCGGCAAACGAAGGGAAGAAATTTTGGCTGTCGGACTCGAGACTCTTGCCGTTGATCTGTGGAGGAATGGGCACTGTCGCGACTTGTGCTTCTTGCTGTACGCTTGGCTCCGAAATCGTTGCACTGACGCGAATCTCTTCCCCGCTTGGATTCCGCTGGCTCACGCTGACGGAAGAAGACGTCACGGTTTCCGTATGTTGCGAGACAATTTCACGCGGTGATTCCTCCGGAGCTGTCTCAGCGCCGTCTGGCTCCATGTACATGTCAGAGTCGTCTTTGTCGTCGTAGTCATCCCCGTGAATCTCAGAGGCTGACGCTACGGAGTCCTGTAATAAAAAATAAATTGCATTTCGATGACAAAGAATATATTTTAATCCGATGCAAGACAATAATTGTTATCGTAATGACTACAAATGATCTTTGTTTCAATAACGGGCAGCAGAGTTTCATTCCAATGACAAGAACCAATTGTTTCCTCCAATGACGCAAATTCCTTTCAATTGCACAACAGGAAAATACTTTGATATTAATAACAAAAATAATTTGCATTCCAGTAACAAAAAATAACGTTAAATTTAGTGTAAAAGAATAATTTTTATTATGATAGCGAGTGCATTGTCTATCATTATAAATGCATGAGGGTAAAGAATGTGAAGGCGATCGGTTCGAAACTACCAAGAGGCATCATACCCGTGACTCTTTGTCCGGAATATACGCGGGACGCGTTGCCGTTGGCCCGATTTCGAAATGCGAACGTCACGACACGCCTAGCATTGTTACAAATGCTGTCAAGTTGCATGCAACGAGTAACCGCACGCGCGGGGTTTCTTGCTTCTCCGCGCTTGGCTATAGCGATTCCTCGCTCCCGGTATTCAAATCACCACGTGCCTCTCTAATAATCGTGTCGCTAGACGACAGTGCTCATTGCGAAATCATCCGGATTCCGAAACTAGAGCGCAACGGTGATACATTTTGGCTCGTTTCATGCACAAGTGATGTTTGCCAATACGATTTTGACACTTTTTCTACATTCTTAAGCTTTCAAAATGTAGAAAATCTCTGTTGGTGATGACAAATAGCACCCGATTTATGTTTACGCGTCGCTCAAGCCTTCCCACTTCTGTCAAATCTGGATTATTCTTAATTCCATTCAATTCTAATTCTGACATCGATAGATAGTTAATTATTCATCACATACATAGTTGAAAAACGCTTATTTTTCTACTGTAATCCGTTATTTCTGAAATGTCGAGTGATCTTACGTGATGACGATTTCTTTTTAAGCGAGAAATATCAAATTCAGTCAGACAAATGTTGCGTATAATTTGGTACGTTAACTTCTGCTCACACTATGCGATAACCGCAATGATCGTTATTGCTATAGACGATTAAAAATTTCTAAGAGTTCAAGTAAACTATTCGTTCGATAAAAAATTGATCGATAATCGTTGCAATCAAACGTTCATTCCTGCATTCGGTATAAAGAAATAGTTAAGGCGATATTACTCTTTTTCTGGAATAGATAGATTCCAAAAATGGATCGATACTCGCAACTCAGCACAGGTATAATCGACAGGTACGAACATAACAGAAAGCTCGACCAGTATTACATGGTGTTACGAGCATCGACCATCCTAACACTTAAGGCGCGATCCACGAAGCGTGTAAAATGAAAATAATCAACCCCCACACAAGCCCGTATATCCATAGGTAGGTACATGGTTCAAGCTGTCTTCGCTCGGATCAATTAATGATCGGCGTGTGTAGACAGCTCGGCATTCACTTTCGAATCTATAACGCATCAATTAAATGAGTCAGTGAGTCGCCGATCGATTAAATCGCTCGTAGCGTAACGTCAGCGAAGACAACCAAGTGCGTTGCAACACGAAGCAATACATTTTCGAAATACAGTCGTTCGACATGTAGTTCGGTAATTGGCATGGTCCCTATACGAGTTTCAATTCATGAATACGTTTACTTCAATAAAATACTCGACTATGCCAATGACTGTAATATTTTCCTTCTTTCGACTGAACGTTCTTGTCCAGCCGTCCATTTTTCACACAACGTAGACTCGGCGAAGAGAAGCGTATCTTCGGGAGCTGTCACTTTCGTGTGGCAAGATCGATCGTTGTCTAGACGCATTGCTCGCACTCTGAAGCTTGAGTACCGGTGGCGGTGGCCGCGATTTTCCATCACCGAGTCGTGAACACAGCGAGAGAAAGAGACGTCATTATTGCGTGATTGCAGGACGCAAATTAGTCTCGCGCCGTTTGCACTGGCTATAATACACGCTCGGGCTCCTTCTACCCCCGTGAAGATTATTATATTAACTCTCGGACTCGCTCGTGCTGCGTTTTCTTTCGCTCCTCGTCTCGTCTATTAGCCAGCGAATAGAGCGCCGGCTCTGTTCGCGAAAGAATCAGCCGAGTAGTTATCCGATTCATGGCGCACGCGCGCATCTCTGTGTCTATACCGACGTTTCACCGGGTATGAATTATATGTGAATTAAGGGCAATCAGCGAACGAACCCCTTCACACGATCGATGATCCTTTTCCGTCTCTCTTACGCGAGTTTCACATATGCGCGAGTATAATCCTCGCACGGTGAAGAGCGGAACACCGCGGGATGCGGGAACGTGATTCGCGGATCGACAGTGCGGCTTGTTGTGACACGCGAGATCGAGGAAAATCGATTCTACCCTTTCTCCCTGGTTGCAGCTCGTATTTAATTGTCGATCGTGCGTTGAATATTCCGCACACGTTATACGTGAATTAAACGTAACGTTTCTGCGAAATTATGCAATTCACTCGTATTACGTAGGTACCCTCTGGGGGTTGATGGGGGGATGAAGAAGATAACCCTTTAAAGAATTTCCGTCAAACACGTACGTATAATTGCGCTTTTCGAATAGTCTTCGGAGTTATATAAAATCGAAATGAAGTGAATATCTGCCTAATATGATATTTCAGTCACGCGAGAATCATTATAAGCTCGTTAGGATTAACTTTACGGAATCTTTTTATTAATGTATCTAGAAAACAAAATTTATTCGAATTGTGTGCAATTTATAGGAATCGAATGTAATTTATTAAGGATAATCACACGATCAACGTTTTGGTGAATTTTGATTGATCAAACGTAGTATACGATTGATCGGTATGAAATTTCGATTGATTTGGATAAATCGATTTATCCTGCACCTTAAGGTAAATGCGATTATTCGAATTATTCGCGGATTTCAGCGAAAATACGTTCGAGCTTAGCGATTAACGAGTGTACGCGAGTCAAGTTAAATCCTTTACGAGGGAGACCGGGAGAGGGGGGGTGGTGCCACTCGGGATTATAAATTGCTACGGCGATCACACATGAATTACAATTTGCAATGTAGGATCTCACGATCGACGATGTTGCAACTTCGCGAGTCATTTCGCGCTTTGAAGATGTTCATATATATTTTTATATATATCTATATCCTTGTTTGTATAATAAGCTAACCGATAGGCAATATAATGCTCGCAGACTTGTCAAGCATCGCGGCGAATTTCTTTAGCGCGGGGCAAACGCCAGCAGCAACGTTCTTATCGCGACCTAATCGCGTATATCGTTATCTCTTTGATATTGTATCGCGTGGCTTGAAATCGACGCTAAGTACCCAGAATGTCAAGCAAAACTTATAAATCCGCGACGGAAACGAACATACTCTTGCAGCTTCGCTAAAAGATCCTCACTCTCTCTCTCCCGCGGCATTTCGGCGCGAACGTGACTGCACCGAGCTTTCTAAGGCCAACTGTTCTCGATTACCCGCGTCGTCGTGACTCAAGTTGACACGACAATGATTCACAGATGCACTTTTGCCTAGTTATTGTACATCGGCGCTCAATGTATATAAATTCGAATAATACGATATTTGTGTATATATGTACATACCTATACAAATATACGTATTCCTATATACAGGGCGAATTTCGTAAGGTGTAACAGACTTTGTTCTAAAGTAGATGGGATCATTACAAACAAAATTTGCAAATATAGATTGGGGATATTTTTAATAGTTTACGAGATATACATTTTTTAAGTTGGTCCAATCAGAGCGCATCGAGAATCTTTAGAACCGCCCCCTTGCTCTAGCAGTAGAGATATCATAGTTTAGGGCGTTATATTTGGGTTTGCAAAATTCAGAGCCGTCAATGTTATTCGTTATATTATTACGCAGTCATTTTTATCTCTCAGACATTGATTGCTCTGAATTTTGATCTCTGAATTTTTATCGGCGCCGAGCGCGCCGATAACCATTGGAGCCGCCCACTCCCCTCCCTACCCGTAGAGATAGACGAAGAGTTTGCCCGAGAAATAAAATTGATTGCTCTGAATTTTGTAAATCTAACTTTCAATGGAGACCCCCCCCCCCCCACCAATGCCTGATAAACTGCGCTATCTTTACGGCTAGGGCGAGGAGTGGGCGGCTCCAACGCTTATCAGCACGCTCGGCAAAATTCAGAGCAATCAATGCCCGAGAAATATAAATGACTGCGTAATAATACAATCAATAAAATTGTCTGTTCTGAATTTTGCAAACCCAAATGTAACTCCCTACATTATGCTATCTTTACGGCTAGGGTGGGATGGGCGGCTCCAACGTTTCTCGGCGCGCTCTGATTGGACGAACTTTAAAAAATTATATCTCGTAAACTATTAAAAATATCTCCAATGTATATTTGCAATTTTTGTTTGCATTAATCTCATTCACCTTAGAATAAAGCCTGTTACACCTTATGAAATTTGCCCTGTATATGTGTGGGTATGTATATAACTATTTTTAATCCAAACCGGTTCTTATAAAATATAGTCTCGCTCAGTTCAAATGTGATGTTCTAACCTCATGAACAACAGCGTCCTCGGGGACCGGAGCTCCGTCTGAAACAAAAAAGAAATACTCTCGTAAGTTCAAATCGTTGATAGTATAATAAAGACAAGGGATCATATGCGAGTGACGCTGGAACTCGGATTAAACCGGTGAATATTAACGAACCAATAATAATAATGATAACTGAACTGATCAAACTGATTGAAAGAAATACGTGTTCAAAAGCTTCAACATGTTTTTCTCCAGACTGAGCAACATTTGTCCATTGCAATAATATATGGAAAAGAATTGATATTCCTTTTCTGGCATAGCATCGCGTCCGATAAAAAAGGTTTGTGACACTAGGTGGTGGGCGACGGTGAATTTCAAGTTCGCTCGTCTCACCAAACAGCCTCTACCTACAGCGTTGTTCACTTCGATTTGAATAAAATAAAAAACAAAATGAACGAAACACGAAAACGACAAAATGTTAAGGTGGAACTGAACCCTAAAACCTCGATAGTCCCTGGAAACAAAAAAGATCTTTGGAATTCCAAGCAGCGTGTGAAACCAACGACGTTGGCGTGCACCACGTGGATCAGCGGAGTTAAGAGCAAAGCTGGTTTGTAAGGAACCTGCCTCCCGTAAACTTCTCTCGCAACGATCGTGCGGAATAAACGAAAGATAATCCTTTTTTCCCTCGTAAAGCAGCGAGAAGGAGATAAAGGACTCGTTGACCCTCATCATCCTTGGAATAAATTGAAAACAATTTCTATCCGCGAGAGAGAATCTTCCACCGAAGAACTCTTTTCTTCGTACATCCGAGAACAGACGTTCATATTCGCGTTAATTCAATTACAAATTTGTTAAACGTCCGATCCTTTCAATACGGAAAGAAACCCGCTGTTTTCACCTGCACAAGAAACCACGTAAAACTATCCCTTTCTCTCGAGTCATTCACGACTCCCTTTCTTCCGTTCTTTCCTTCTTTCTCCTGCCTCTCTTGTTATTAATTAGTCCGTGTGCCCCGCTGTCACAGTACGAGAATCCGCGTAGATAATCACCGGACCCCTCTTACTCGTTTCTCAGCTGGCAAATCTCGACCGGTGTTTAACGATTAATTACATCCATGCTCAGTACACAAACAGTCTTTGTATATATATAAAGATACACGTGAAAAGAATAATATATATATATATTTACTCATTGCACCAGTAAACTCACGAAAGTATACTTTCCTCCCTCTCACCACGAGGGAGAAAGTCAATTACGTCGAGGGACGAGTATAGCGTATATAACTATACAGCGCAAAACTCGCGGACATTGGACATGTCCCGGGAACGGAGAGAAGTCTCCCGAGATTCTTGCTCGATTCTCTCGTCGTCGTCGCGAGTTTTGTGCAACGAGAGAGCCGCGAATGAGTCGTTGTGTACGTACACGAGCAAACTCAACCGCGACAGAAAGAGAGAAAGAGAGAGAGAGAGAGAGAGAGAGAGAGAGAGAGAGAGAGAGAGAGAGAGAGAGAGAGAGAGAGATAGAGAGAGATTGATACACACCCGTTCTCCCCCCCTTCGTATTCTCGTTTAAATCGCCGATTATTGCTGCGACTACCACGCAGCGTCGTGCACCTGTCCCTCGACTCTCCGCGCGCCAGGTTACGTTTTACCGTGCCGATAACACGAACACTTCCGACATTTAACTTTTTGTCACTTTCGCAATGCGTTTTATATTTTTCAACAACGCTCGTCCTCGTCCAATGGCAATTTTCAAGATGAAATTTTGCTGTACTTATTGGTAAACGATCCGAGTTTCTTGCTGTATCGCGTGACAAAAAGACGTTCGATCGCGATAGACAATTACGTTTGAGTAGAAAACCAGTCGCGTATTTAACAGATATTTTACGTAATATTTATTTATTTTTCAAATTTTTATCGCGACAAGTGTCTTGCGAGAAGTACTTGGTAATTTGTTTTTTGTATTCACACTATTCCCTCTGTTTTCTTCAAACGCTTTGTGGAAGCTCTGGAGATCAACTTCCGCCCTGCTTTTTACCGTTTTTTTCTTCGCTGTCTGCACTTTCGCGCTTGGTCGATCTACCGAATCACTTTCGTTTCGTGTTCTCTCGCCGCGAGCTCTGTGGTGAAAAGAATAAATTTTTCCCGTCGGGGAAAAAAACAAGAGAAAAAGACTTCGTCTGTCTTGTTCCGTGTCGTCGGAGTATTCGGATTCAACGCCCAGCTCTGTATTTTCGATACGCCACTGTGGTTTTGCAAGAATGTGCACGGAATAACGATTTATCGATATTAAATTGTCTCGAATCGATTCAATCGATTTGTCTTGCGTTCAGGCTCGTCCAATTACTCTTGCATATTATTTTTACCTAAAGGATTTCATATATCGATCCTCGTTGCGAAATTTTGAGAGAAACCGTTAATATTTTTAAGGGTCGTTGACGAATCCTAAAAAGGATGTACTTGGCAAACACGTTACTCGTGGCGAGCGGACGCGATCTGGCACGTCAGTCGTTAGTACATGTTTCACGCTGGAGCAATTACCGAACGCGAGAATCAGTATGGCACCGATCGGCAATTTGTTTGCTCTCTCTGTCTCTCTGATGATACGGGAGCTGGATGCGATCTCTTAGCGGGCAAGTTTCGCAAACGTTCGAGTACCGTATTTCGCACGTAAAAACAGTTATTCGACCAGATACGACACTTTCAATGAGTGTTAAGAAAAACATCACGAAATTAAATTCTTCTCGGTAATTATAATTACTCTTTCTCAACAAGCTTTTAATTTGATAAATCTATTGTCTTTTATTCACTGGATAAAAATGTTTTTCTTTTATTTCATGAATTTATCAATAAATTAATTAACCAACGTATATACGTTGACTCGATAATTAATTGGCCAACATTTGATAAAACATTTCTCTCGTAAGTGCACAATTGGTTTTTCGATGAGTATGAGAAAGTATTTTGCAAAAAGTTTTGTGAAAAAATAAACGGCGTATAATCGTGGCTAGACAATCTCAAACTTGTTATTTAAATGAGTTCTTTTTTCCACGCGTATTTATTAATATATATAATTATAATTGCGAATGAGCAACGAGTCGCGTCTGCGACCTGGTTTTTCAATGACGATCGTTCGTTGACGATAGTAGGTACGTAGGGATTGGTGTACAAACGGCGGCGCACAATTGCGTGGCGTCCGCCTTGTCGTGAGAACACGGCGATCTCCATTCTCAGGACTCAGACGAGTTTGCATCATTTTGTACATACAATATAGGTACTTTTAATATATATACATATATATACAAGAAAAGACACGAGCATTCGTCCGCATTTGTGTCAACCTCTGACATCGCGTTATCGCCAGGGCTCGCGTGATAAACTTTTGCATCTATTGTCGTCTATTGTTGCATAAAACTACAGAAACGAGAACATGAGACAAGTTGAAGAAAGTATTACTCGAAACACGCTTGGTCACGAAAATTTGAATCTGGCCTCAAATTTTTTAACTCGGGTAAAAAGTGAGCTTTGATTTTATAATCAAAGAATGTGATTTTAATGAGGTATTGATGAAAGAATTTGTCTTAAGTATTAACTCGGGTAAGAAGTGAACTTTGATTTTATAATCAAAGAATCTAATTTTAATGAGTCATTAATTAAAGAATTTGTCACTTATCGGGATCTTTTGACATTTTTGTTCAACTTTCATCGTAAATTACAAATTGCAATTCTAATTTAATTTCGTAATTAAAATCCATCGTAAAATCATACTATTAAAGATCGATCGTGCGTTACGAAAATTGTGGCCTAATTTAAATGTTGCCAATCTCCTCTTTCGCAGCCCGCGTCCAGTCATTTCCCCCCTCGTAAATACATATTCGAATATTCCCATGCTATTTGACAGCAAAAAGTATATTATGCTGGCAGAATATCCCAAGCCTGTTACAAGAGCGATAATTCAAACCCTCGAAGCGATAAGCGGTGATCGACTTCGTGATCGAATGATGAAAATTAGTATCGCGGTTGTGGTCGATTGGGTGTGTGGGATCGTTTCTAGACGAAGCTAGACTATCTTTCCTTCTACCTCATTCCCTTCATCGTTCCTTTCGAAAAACTTGACTGCACATTAATTTTACGAGGCATTCCACTATACACACACACACCATCAAACACGTCAGGAACAATACTTTAATGGATCATCGATCGTCGTCGATTATATTTAAGGCCCTCGGCATGTTCAATATACGCGTTGCATCACGGTGAATATTGCAATCATCATCATCATCTTTGCCTCTTTTTTCTTTCCTCTCTCTTCTGTTTCATCTCTTTACTGAATACCAGCAACTGGGAATCACACGTCTCGAGCTGTTTTGAAATTCTAATTGGTACACGCATACTGGATGAACGACATAATCAAATAGCGATCGAATGAAATCAAATTCATATATGGTGGCCTGTCCGCTCGACAGCGAGCAGATACGTATCACAGTCGACGAGGAAGTGATTTGAATCGATCTTGGATAAACGGTGCGTCGCGTCTCATTTTTCATTTGTTTTTTCTTTCCGTCTCGTTTTCATTCTTACTTCTTATCTTATTAGAAGCAAACCCATAATTTCAATCGATATAGAAGGAGAGACAGGGGGAGAGAAAGAGAGAGCGAGCAATTGGAATTTACGTGTCGTGAGAATCAAACGTAAATTTGTTTTACTTCGTGCCGAGGAAAGAGATGAATCGATCTCGACGTACCGATCGCTAGTCGTGAGGAATCACATACTTCCTGTTCACGTTTTTCTCCTTTTTTTATCATTCGTATAATCGTCCCTCATACTTTCGTTTTCTCGCTATATTATCAACCGAGTCTGCACGATGCAAACGAAAAAAAAGGAGAGATGCTACGTGGCTATGCAGGCGATGCAAATGGCCAATTTGTAACGAGCAAAGAAACGCACTTCGCGATTCTCTCATTCTCCATTTCGTAGAAAGGAAATCGTTGGCCGGATTTTCACCGAGTGTCGGCAGAAGAGATTTGCAATCACGATGAAATGCGAAAAGTGAGAAGACAGTGCGCATCAACGAGAGAGTGACGTGTGATCAGGATGAGTTTCCATTTCGCGATTATTACGCGCCATACGGCGAGATCGAGAAGCAGTACTAGCCGAGCATCAATATCATTAACGAGACAGCATGACAGTGGTGGATGGTTGGGATTCATTCGTGAGTGCAAAAAGCCATGACTGGCTTATCCAAAACTCTTCTCATATAACTCCTTCGTCTCGACGTGTAGGAGGATATTTTTCGTTGGATACGATGGCGCATGCGAAATATCACTCGTGCGATCGTTTCGCGCGATCTTCACCCAATAGGATTAACCAAACACGCGCGCATTTAAATCCAACTAGCAGGAGCATCCAAGAAATAATGTGACATCGCACAATCGTTTTCATCGCGACGTATTTCTTATGTAAAAGTTGTAATTTTTCCGGTTTTCTGGAATCTTCATTAATTGGCATTAGTCGACACTCGTTACTTACGGATTAGATAAGAATAGTGTATCATTAATTTACCAAGAATTTTGGTAACATAATAACCAAAATAATAATTAAATTTATTAAATTTGATTATTATTCTGGTTATTATTTTGCCAAAATTCTTGGTAAATTAATGATACACTGTTCTTATCTAATCTGAACTAAATCCCCTAAATAACGTAATAATCAAATTTAATAAATTTGATTATTACGTAATATTAATAATCAAATTTATTAAATTTGATTATTAATATTTGAGTAATAATCAAATTTATTAAATTTGATTATTAGAGTAGTATTTTGTTTTATCGACGAATTCGATAATATTGTTTATGAGGATATTACCGCGATGTCTGATTTGCAATTGTGTATTAAAAATTACTCAACTAACTGGGTGACTCTGTTATTACGCCAGTCAGCAAACGCACCATGAATTCGTGAATTGCGGTTAGAATTAAATATTCGATCTGTCAGTGGATCATGGACGAAATTATTCCGCGATGATTTTCTCGTAAAGCGACCGCAGAAACTAATTTTTGCGATGCGTCGTAATTACAAATATAATCATTACGCTTTATATACCTACCACAGTTTCGCGATTAGTTTGCCAATCCGATTTCTCCGTTATACGGGCAAATAGAAGCGCGCGTTTATACCGCGCGTACTCTCACTGCGGCAAAATAGGAAATGTTCTTACACGCTGTACGTACGGTAATCGCAATCGCCCATTATTCTTCCACGTCTGCACATACGAACGCGATATGTGCCAAGAGCCGTTTGCACGCGACGTATCACCTGACATATCTATAAATCAAAGTGAGGATCCGCGCGAAT
>JAPYZU010001003.1:0-20626 GCA_030523005.1 Tryphoninae sp. B BG-2022a | reverse complement strand
TACTTTTATTATCTCGAAAAATCAAATCGCTAGATAAGTTTTAATCTTGAAAGAAATGAAAAAAAGCTGTTCTATCGAATTACAGTAATAGTCCAATGGTAGAAATATGTTTTGTACATCCCACGTTTTTTTTGCCAATGCATTTGGTCGATTATTATATCGAAGCAGTTTGTACTTTTATTATCTCGAAAAATCAAATCGCTAGATAAGTTTTTATCTTGAAAGAAATGAATCTTGAAAGAAATGAAAAAAAGCTGTTCTATCGAATTACAGTAATAGTCCAATGGCAGGAATATTTTTTGTACATCCCACGTTTTTTTGCCAACGTATTTGATCGATTATTATGTCGAAGCAATGTGTACTTTTATTATCTCAAAAAATCAAATGGCTAGCTAAGTTCTTATCTTAAAACAAATAAAAAAAACGGTTATATCAAATTATAATAATAGTCTAATGGTAGGAGTATTTTTTGTACATCCCACTTTTTGTTTGCCAATGTATTTGATCGATTATTATATCGAAGCAGTTTGTACTTTTATTATCTTGAAAAATCAAATAGTTAGTTTTTATGTTAAAACAAATGAAAACATTTCTTCTATCGAGTTACAATAATAGTCCAATGGTAGGAATGTTTTTTGTCCATCCCACTTTTTTTTGCCAATGTATTTGATCGATTATTATATCGAAGCAGTTTGTACTTTTATTATCTCGAACCTAGAACCATTTTCAGTTGATGAATGAAAAATAAAAGAATTTCCAAATGTTGTTCACACTAATGGAAAAAAATATTTTTACATTGGTTAATTCTCACGTTCAACGACAAATATACAATTTTTTTCCACGTTGACGCGTATTAGTCGCATCTGCGTTTACATTATCGCAAATTTGCACTGACTGAGAAGGGGACTCAACACGTGAGCGATCGAGCAGAAATACCCAGACAATGGTTATCACGATGGCTACGTAGACGTAAACGACCAGTAGTTGCTACGTGTGTCGTTGTTTGCTTCTCCGGGACGACTTATGTCATAACCAACGTGCAAAATGCGTACTCGTATTTTTTTATTATTAAATGTTAAAATGTTAATTTGGGATTTTTGTTTGTTTATTATTTCTAATAATTAATTCGACAACAAAAATTAATTGTTATAGAATTATAGTGAAGGGAAAAATTAATAGGACGATATAACGAGATTATTAATTCGTTTTACATTATTATTGTAATTATTGAAGAAATTTGTTTATTTGTGATAATTATTATTTTTAAGAAATTTTTGCTTTTAATCGTTTGCATGATAATTTTATGAACAGGATTGTCTTGGATGATTTTTATTGTTTTGGAGGAAAATGATGAGGTTAATTGTAAATAATTATAGAGAATGACGATAATGGTACAGGGATGGAACGTAATTATTTATTAATATTATTAATTTCATTACATTATTAATTTCATAATTCATATATTGATTAATAATTTTATTATATTAGTAATTTCATATATTAATTAATTCCATTATATTATTAATTTCATATATTCATATATTAATTAATTTCATATATTCATATATTGATTAATGATTTTATTATATTAATTAATTTCATATATTCATATATTGATTAATAATTTTATTATATTAATTAATTTCATTATTATTATTAGTTTCATATTAATCTTGGAATTATTAGAAAAAAAATATACATTTTTTCATCACACAACAAATTTCGATATTACATTATTTATTGCTATTGCGATAACTGTAATTTACAAAAAATTTAACAAACTAATAAACTAAATCCCTACACAAAATTGCTTAACTTTACTTTTTTACTCAAAAGTAAGAAAATTAACTATCAACAATCGTACTCAACGTCAAAGATAATTTAAAAACAAAAATAAATAATTCCACGTAAAAAATTATTTAAACAAAAATAAACTTTATAACATTAACAAAGACAAAATTACAACGATTGTTATCATAATGATAATTAAAATATTATAGCATATTCGGAATTAATTACGTAACAAGATTATTCCAAGTAAGAAATTCTTTTGTCATGATTATTGAGAAAGTTTTCTTTTTCTTCTCTCTTTTGCAAATTCAAATGTGAACAAAAAATCGCTTATGAGGAGAAGAAGGAGGAGGAGGAGGAGAGAAAGAAGTATTGGTATTCGTAAACACAGCGTTAAGTTTGTACAACGTAAAATCGTCGCATGCATCGTCCCGACTGTGGGTCGATCACCGCGAGCAATTGGGCCACGTGTCCCCATCGTGGTCTCTGCGTATAATTTCACTTTATAATATATACAACCCAGAGATTAGCAGCTTGTACTCCACCAGGCCCTGGTCGTTGCTAGTAACTTGCCATAAAATTTCATCCCAATTACAAATCCGATTGGTTTATCAATATTTCATCTCCTTTTGTATCGTATCAACATTTTCATTCACGATGGAATGTGCAGGTTTATGGAAAAAGGGGTTGGAACCGCGGAATACTTTTTTCCAGAAACCTCTATAGTATTGTAAAAAAGTAATTGTAACAGAACGTGCAGGTTTGTGGGAAAAAGGTTGAATTCCTTGAATACTTTTTCTCATAAAGTTACATTGTTAAGAAAATGTGTACATTTCCTGTAAACTTATATTGTAAAAATTGAATTGTAAAAGAACGTATGTTTGTGGGGAAAAGTGTTGGGACTCATGAACACTTTTTGTTATAAACTTACATTGTAAAACAATGTGCAGGTTTGTGGGAAAAGGGTTGAAGCCCTTGAATACTTTTTCCCATAAAGCTGCATTGTAAAAATGAAAGTGGGAAATAACGTGTATGTCTGTGGGAAAAAGTATTGCAGTTGCTGAATACTTTTTGTTATAAATCTACATTGTAAAAACCTAAATGTAAAAAAAACGTGTGGGTTTGTGGGAAAGAGGGTTGGAATGCTTGAACACTTGTTGCCATAAAGCTATATTGGAAAAAAAGTTCAGATTTCCTATAAACTTATATTATAAAAATTGAATTGTAAGAGAACGTGTATGTTTATGGGAAAAAGTATTGCAACTCCTGAACACTTTTTGTCATAAATCTACATTGTAAAAAAACATGCAGGTTTGTGGGGGAGAGGGTTTAATCCCTTGAACACTTTTTCTCATAAAGCTACATTGTAAAAATAAGATTGTGTGTTGGTCATACTGTTTGCCATAAATCTACATTGTAAAAACTTAAATGTAAATAAACGTGTAGGTTTGTGGGAAAAAGGTTGAATCCTTTGAATAATTTTTCCCATAAACTTACATTGTAAAAAAACGTGTACATTTCCTATAAACTTATATTGTAAAAATTGAATTGTAACAGAACGTGTATGTTTACAGGAAAAAGTGTTGCAACTCCTGAACACTTTTTGTCATAAATCTACATTGTAAAAAAAACGTGCAGGTTTGTGGGGAAAAGGGTTTAATCCCTTGAATACTTTTTCCCATAAAACTACACTGTAAAAACTTAATTGTAAAAACCGTGTAAATGCCCACAAACTTATATTGTAAAAATTAAATTGTAAAAGAACAAGTACGTCTGTGGGAAAAAGTGTTGCAACTCTTGAACACTTTTTGCCCTAAATCTACATTGTAAAAACTTAAATGTAAAAAAACGTGCAGGTTTGTGGTTAACAGGGTTTAATCCCTTGAATACTTTTTCCCATAAAATTACACTGTAAAAACTTAGTTGTAAAACATATATAAATGTCCCACAAACTTATATTATAAAATAAAATTGTAAAAGAACGTCTATGTCTGTGGGAAAAAGTGTTGCAACTCCTGGAAAACTTTTTGCCCTAAATCTACATTGTAAAAATTTTAATGTAAAAAAACGTGCAGGTTTGTGGTTAAAAGAGTTTGATCCCTTGAATACTTTTCCCATAAAGCAACACTGTAAAAAAGTTTAAATATGTCCCACAAACTTATATTGCAAAAATAAAATTGTAAAAGAACGTCTATGTCTGTGGGAAAAAGTGTTGCAACTCCTGAAAACTTTTTGCCCTAAATCTACATTGTAAAAAGCTAAATGTAAAAAAAGCATATAGGTTTGTGGGAAAGAGGGTTGCATATCCCTGAACACTTGTTGCCATAAATCTATATTATAAAAAAAAAAGTATAGATTTCCCACAAACTTATATTATAAAAATTGAATTGTAAAAGAACATGTACGTCTATGGGAAAAAGTGTTGCAACTCCTGAACACTTCTTGCCATAAACCCACATTATAAAAACTTAATGATAAAAAAACGCGTACATCTCTGGAAAAAAGTGTTGCAACCCTCCGAACACTTTTTTCCCATAAACCTCCTCCACTTATTTCTTACAATTACTTCCACGAGGCAAGAAATTATCAACGTAACGCACTTATATTTTTACAGCGCGTTATCCATTATCGCCCATAGACATTAAAAGTTACGTGTCGTACGAGAACTACAAAAAAAAAAAGAAAAATATAAACCAGAGAAAAATAATAATAAAAATTCAGAAAGTAATGAGCAGCAAATTTTCCCCTTTGTCTTCGATTAAAATTCGTTCGATAGTTTAAGACAATTCTAAATATCAAATTTTCCCCTCGAAATTTTCGTGAATTATGAAAAATTGTTTCCCACATTCTTTCTTTATACAATATTTCAATTATAATTATACAAACATAAAATTATACGTCGTTGAGAATTTTAATTCTTATTTGTCGTTCCTGAATCCTCCGTAAATTTCTGCGCGCTATCGTATCGACTCGTATCGTTGATTACACGTACAAGATCGCGTACGCGTGCGTTGTCCATGTATTAAGTACACTCGAGTGACGTCGGTTTGAAATTCGATGACGCTCCTTGATCGTCGATCGCGGCAAGACAAAAACGACGAACGTAGTCTTGAGTTCCCACACCGCGATTACCGAGTCATTTTCTTCCTTTTCGCTCGATAATTTTTCCATCGACGAATTAATAATTCATGAATTATTTCTTCCCTCTTACAACTCTCGTCGCGAATTATTTGATCACTTTTTTTCCCATTCTGTTTTCTAATCAGCTGATTAAAGACTCTCGCATAGGAAAGTCAATTGCAAAATATTCCTAGATGCTTTTTTGTTTCTTCTTCTTACGTTCTTGATATTGGCACAAAAAACACGTTGGAATAATTTTCTTCCAAGATTGATCGTCGGTCAATGGGCGCGATACGCGCTTGGAGTATTTATTCTCCTTCGTACGAGTAATAGAATTGTTTGCATTGTTGCAGGATTCATCGAACCATCGGTTTGCAATTTGCAATCTTATCCCGAGATAAAGCACGTTTGAGAAGAAGGAAGAAATCGAGAGCAGCGAAGCTTCGAACATAAAGGAAGAAAAACAATGAACAAGATGGATTATCTCGACGTGACCCAACCAAATTACTCTTACGTCTTTAATTTCGAGGAGAAGTTCATCCATCAGGACACGAGAGATTGGATGACGAATAATTGGACCAATGGATTTTACGCTTGTGGAATTTACATGATTCTGATATTCGGTGGTCAATACTGGATGGCCAGTAGACCCAGATACGAGCTACGAGGTGTTCTCAGTATTTGGAATACGATGCTCGCGACCTTCTCGATTATTGGATTTACGAGAACGGCGCCGGAACTCATTCACGTCTTGAGAAATTACGGAATTTACCACAGCGTTTGCGTACCAAGGTGATAATATTTTCGTCGTTATTTTTCGACGTTTCTTCATTTCCATAAATTAGAATGCCAATGGTTCTGTTATTTTCCCGGAGCGTTAATGTCTTAAGCATAGTATCGTTTACAAACATTTGATTTTACGATAGATGGAATATTTTCGATTGGTGGTAACGAAACTCAACGAGAAGCTACAGGACGGTCGGACGCTACGAAAGAAAACATCCTGGTTGTTTCTCACGTGATACGTAGAGCGTCGTAGAACGAGCTTCGTACTTTCGTCGCTTTACCCGGATGTAATTCAGCTCGCACCAATAATGGTCCTCGGCCTCTCGACGGCAATAGGAACAGTCGAACGATGATGCCGTTATCCCACTTGTCGCGTAATCGTCTCGGCTCACCGAATAACGCGCCAAATGTCAGGGTCAATGCTTCGTTGATAATATCACACTCGCGACTAGCCGTGGATGCTCGACCATTTTCGATCGATTATATCGATCCGATATCTCCGTATCAGCGAACGTTTAAGGCGCGATTTCGTTATTCGCTGCGGTTTAGATAAGTTTGATTTAGACGCGACAGTCACGCGTCGCCTCGTACGATATCATAATAGTTTCATGACTCGCCTACTTTTGTAAAAAATAATGCCTGGTCGTCGTTCGACTCTGGAGCGATTGAAGACACGCCGATTCATGACCGTCGTTAACCTTGAATCAACGATAGTTCGATTGTGTTTGTCCAACTGTTGTAAACACAAATCTAGTTAGTAGCTTCGTTATTGAATCCCTGCGAGACGTAGAATATTCGGTGGAACGATAAACCGGTCGTATACGTTTCCCCTCGATCGACCCAGCGATTTTTTCTTTGTACCCCGCGTCACTACCGGAGAAACTTTGATTCGTCGATGAACGCGATCTTTGTATTGTTATTATTATTATGATAGTCGTTATTATTATTATTAATCAATCACTTTCTTTTGTACGTTGCAGTTTCATTCTTCACGATCGCGTTTCCGGTTTCTGGACGTGGATGTTCGTACTGTCGAAGTTGCCCGAGCTTGGGGACACTCTATTCATTGTATTGAGAAAGCAGCCGCTGATATTTCTTCATTGGTATCATCACATCACCGTATTATTGTATTCTTGGTACTCGTACACCGAGTACACAGCGTCGGCACGATGGTTCGTCGTAATGAACTATTGCGTACATTCAATAATGTACTCTTATTACGCCTTAAAGGCGATGCGTTATTCACCACCGAAAGGAATATCGATGGTAATAACGGCTCTACAATTGACGCAAATGGTCGTCGGTTGTGCGATAAACGTTTGGGCGTATCAGTATCTCGCACAGGGACAGAAAGAGTGTGGAATATCGAGGGTAAATATCAAATTCAGTCTCACGATGTACTTCAGTTATTTCGTTCTATTCGCGAGATTCTTCTACAACGCTTATTTGGCTGGTTCGCGGGCGAAAATGACGAAAAAATCGTTGTACGAAGCGAATGGAAATGGTCACATCGCAGCGGCTGAATACAGCAATGGAAAGCTCAAGGCTAATTAAGAGAACGTAAATAAGGATGGACGATCGACGAAGAAGGCAAGCTAACTAACGATTCGCAATTTGCGAATCTGCGCCGTTGATGATTTGGTCAAGGTGGAGGCGAAAGGATTGGGAAGATCAAAAGTAAATCTGTGTATCTCCTCGGATTTGTTAAGGCGCGTGTAAAGCGTCTCGTTTACTTTGGGACTAGGATACACGATCGACGAAACGTCAACGGCCATGTGGAAAAAGTTAAACGCACCTACAAATGTACGCACCGACGATTGCCACGATTTAACGAAGAATCTATCGAGTCTTTGGAATTATCGTGCTAATGGAAGAAAGAGAAGGGACGCGTGTCTCTCGTCTCGAGCGAATGAGAATCTACGAGGATGTTTCATCGCGTTAGAATTTGGGCGTTAATGTTTATCCAAAAAGAAAGAGAGCGAACAATATACTTGTACGTGAGACTGTATGAATGTGTGTCTGCGACTCTGTGTTTGAATGTATATATATTTTCTCACGTATTACTGATTTTCCCATTTCACGAGTATTTCTGCCTCTCTGTCTTTCTGTCTCCGCCCACCCCTCTTCCTCTCTTGCTTTAGCCTTCGTCTCGTATGCTAGAGAGGAAAGGCACGCGCGCGCGCGCAAGCGAGAACCATTCGATACAATATACCGTGTTGTCCACGTTGAAAACTCTCAGACGAGATTCGTTGACCCACTTACCGTGGGATTTCGTGAACGGAAAATTCGTCGAGATGACACCAACGCGTCATTGGGATCGATACTTTCCATTCGTATTTCTCGTTTTAAGGATTTTATCCAGAGGCATTTTGTTTATGTCCAATAGTGCGGAGTATAATTGTCATATCACGCTCCCAACGTTTTTTTTCCTGTCGAATGTTTAGTCAGAATGTAAGAGACGAAGAAAAAAAAGAAGCAGAGAAAGAAAATGAAGAAATATACGATGAATATTCGCAAGTGATTATTAGCTCAACGTGCGAGTTGTTCATATATGAGCTTCTGAGTGCCACGTCCATTTCCGGGAAGTCTATTGAATTTTCATTTGCAGTAGAAGTATGTCTTATCCGTTTTGTTTTGCACACACGAACTTTTGACTCGCTCGAATGACGCAAAAAAAGCGAGAGTTTACTTATGTAAATTTTTGTACGATTTTTTTCGAGAAGGGAACTTTGGTATTTATACGTTATAATATAAATTCTCTAACACTCACTCTCTCTTCCTCTCTTAGATCAAGCGAAAGAGTCGGAAGACTTTCAGGTAAACTTTATGTGAAAAAGTGATAGTGGGAGAGAGAGAGAGAGAGAGAGCGAGGAAGAAATATTAACACCTTGTTTGCAGGAGACGTTTTGTTGCACACGAATTTAAAAATTGATCGCTTCATGGATTAGTTTGATGAAAAAGCTACCTGCCTACAATGTGTTAAAATCTTGGAAGAAAGAAAGAGAATTGTACAAGCGGCTGATGCGAAGAACAAGAAGAAGAAAAAGAACCCTTCTCGCACGACGCTTGCTTTCTAATAAATCGGTAAACATTGCGTCGAACTTATAGCTTAGGAAATTCTTGATCTAACGCGTTAAACGTTTGTCAACGTGGATGGCACGAGTTACTCGTAACGCGTGGTTCAACGTCTTTATTTCTTCTTGAAACATGGAAGAAGGTTTGTCCAAAAGGAAGCTGTGTATCTCGGAAGAAAAGAGAAGATTCTTTACGCGTGTCAGGAATCTTAAAGCGATGTGAAAGGTTGGAACAATCTCGATACATTTATGTAAACAATTGTTTTGATAATGCAAATTCTTATCGACGCATTGATGCGAATTTGCCCACCGTGAGACTTCTCTATCATTCGACACAGTATTAAATGTAATAGGACAAAGAACGTTCCAAGAAACTGTTGTTATTTTTTCCTCGCATATCCACGTTTCACATCGCCTTATAGCCATAAAATAGAGAAGAAGAAGAAGAAGAGAGTGAGATCTCTTTCTCTTAAGCAATGGAACAACTTCGAGCACGCAACGGTTATGTAACGAGAATGAAATCGTGCTATCTGGTCTATTGAGCGAATCACGAAAAATATAAACAGTTCGATAATTAACCGGATATGATTCGTCAACCTTGACTATTTTGACAATGGCTGATGTAGAAGCGAATGAAAATGATTGTCACAGGAAGACGGTAGAATTGTCGATAAAACGTGGCTAGCGGTTTCTTCATCGTCCAAGATCCGAGTCAGATGTCGCTTCTTCTTCTACTGACATCTCGCTATTAACAAGAAAGCAATGAGATATCGCTATCGAGACAGTAAGGATACTTTAAAAATCCACTCGTTCGCCAATAGCCACTGTCGAATAATTAACGTTATCTCACCGCTGCGATAATGTAGATAATACAACCGTGTAAGATCAATGTGTAAGCAGATGAAACCGGAAGCGACTTACAAATCAGTATGTTTATCTAAACTTGATTTTAGATTTGGCGCGGAAAGGATATGCGTTAGTTTAACGAAGGATTAAGGCCACGAGTTTAAATGTAAGAACGAAGAGTTCCTTGCGAATCAAAGACTGGAGAAGCGATCAGCGAGCGAATACAAACTAGCGCTTAAATAGATTAACGAGCGAACTACTGTCTCGTTTGTACGATCGAAGAAACCGAAAGTTGCTCGAGTCCATTGTGTCATCAGCATTTACTACTGTTATTGTTGTTGTTGTTGTTTGTTGTTGTTGTTATTATTGTCATTATTATTATTTGTCAATTCATATTTTCCCCTGGAGAACGGAGAAACACTGAAACTACTATAGACTTCCGTTAAGATCCAGTCACGGTCTAACCGAGTAAGAGTTTTGTTTCAATGCCAATTTATGTCTGCTTGCCAAAAAAAAAACATTCGTGCGCTGGAAAAGAAGAAATATTTATTACCAATTGCAAACTGGTTGCATAACATGGCGTGTTATTTTTTTACTTCTTTCGTTTCAACTAAATTGTTCTAGGAAGTGTACAATTGCTAGTTCATATTTTCACCGGTAGAGCGGATGAATTGTGAAGCTACCATAGACTTCAGTTTAGATACAACAGAGCTTCGACTCAACAAAGAGAGTCGTCTCTCCCTTTCTTCTTTTCTTATTTTCATCACTTCCTTATTTTCTCAGCAACGATCAACGTCCTGGAACAAACAGAATTGTCATTCCCCATGCTCTATTAAAAACAGAACAGTAAGAACTTCTTCTTTCATGCGGTAACGCAAATCTTATTGAAGAAAATATAGGAAAGAATTTTTTTGGCTAAGTCGCGAATCGTTTCGCCTTGATAATTAACGTTAATATTATCAAACTCCCTTTGTACCGTCTCTGTGAGTTAGAATTTTGTTGTAAAACGTGGTACAGGCGGAGGGAAGACAACGGGGAATCTTTTCACATTTATGATTTAACAGCGAGACCAATGTGAGTGATGTCCTTTGCAAGTTTTACAGAAGTGTCGAAATTGGCGTGTGTAAGCAAAACATTCTTGTACTAATCGCGGTGACGACTCGAATAATTAACGAGTCACTGCTCGAGGTGGTGGAGAAGAAATGAATTATGGAAATTACGTAGAAATATTCCGGAACGAAATGGGAAAAAAAACAGCGTAGATAACTATGTGGTACGAGTGTTGCACACTTTTTCATTTTTGGGCGTGCGAATATGCGTGAATGTAGTATGAAACAGGGCATAGGTAAAAGAAATATTTAATTATCTAGTGGAGGGAAGATTCTATGCATTTTTAAATCTCGGCGATGGTAAAAGAGAAAAAAAAATCTGCCTGTTCGTAGCAATTTACGAAATTAAGAAAAACAAAACAAAAGGAACATATTGGTGTGCTAACGATAAGAAGAAGAAGAACGAAAGCGCGCAGGACGCGCAATTTTTAATTCACGAATGGATTTGCGTCTTCGGCGAGCAACAATTTTGCGAGTACGATTGTTCTTTTTTTCAACGATCGAGTCAACGGGCTGGTTAATGTTCCAATAGGATTAAAGACGCAAACGAACCTTTGGCGTTTTGGCTGAATGGAAATAGGTGAAAGAAGAAGAAAGAAGAAGAAAAAGGAAAGCGACGAGCGATTGGCAATTATGTCTTACGTATAATCTGGTTCGAGACTCTGTGCAGAGTCCTCGTTGCATAAGCACGCGACCCGGGATCTTTTTTTTCTTCTTGTTTCATTGCGATTAGTTAGAGTGTAATAAATAACGCATCCGGCATGTGTCTCAATTTTTCTTTTTTATATAACAATAAAAAATATGCAAAGAGCGAAGCTTTAATAAATGTACATTGTATAATCAGATTGTTTAATTGCGACAGGAGATGCGAAACAAAAAATTTGTCGTTTAGTTTGTTCGCTATTGCGCGTCGGAGTTTCTATAGAGAAACTGATTCTGTTAAAACTCTTTGCACGACGTTTATAAACTTTACTTATTTATTTTAACAACAATCGATGGGGTTACTTGTAACAAGATCGATTGTTTACAGATCTCTCGACGGAAGAGAACAAAATTGCTCAAAGTGGCTGAAAAATTTGCACGTTTCACGCTTCAAGTCCATCTCGTTCCTCGAGTGCTAATCTGGATGTTTGTAACGTCCAGCGAATTTATCAGCGAGGACCTCGCGAGTATACGAACAAGGAATTATAACACAAGAAGAAATGTCGACTTTGTTTTCATCGCAGTCGCAGTCCAATCGAATCAAACTTTTCAATCGAATGCCAATTCGTGTCAGCCCCTTGAAAAACGCTCGTGCACTGAAAAAGAAAAAAATATTTATTACCAATTGCAAATTGGATTGCGTAACATGTCTTACTTATTTTCTTCGTTCCAACTAAATTGTTTTTGGAAGTTTTGTTCTCTGTATGCTTCTGTAGAACTTAGGAAACGAGAATATGTACATAGTTGTATATATATTTTCTATGCGAAAAGGAAAATAGGAATGCGTGTGGGCATACCAATTTTGCATTACAACTATATGTATTATAAATCCTATATAAATATATACGTACGAAGGTGTAGTAGTCGTGAGAAAGTGTCGTGCTAGAGTTATCGATTATCTCGCTCGAAAATCATCGCTCAAGTGTCCACCTCGTTGAGCGCGGACAATCGATACAATGACGAAGAGATCAACAAAACAAAAAGTCGTGTTCGCTGATGGCGTGTTTATATACAATTGTACGCATCGTCCAGATTGCTCGATGAATATTACGTAATGGTAATCAATCTCGGCCAAGAGAATGTCGTACATGCCATAATGGTAATTGTTCAGCGACAAAAATACATGCACGATGGCGAGTTATTCTTTCGCACAGAAATTCTCCTCGTACGTCCTCCGGTCGTTCCAGGAAAAAAAATGCTTGTACACTATTGTTGCTGGCGTTGAAGCTCCCCGAGACGTTTCACGAATTTGATTAATCAGTCGATTGCTTCGTCGTTTAATTGAGCAATTAATTGATCGATCGTCTACAAGAGCCGGATGTCGTCGATGAATAATCAATAGACATGTTGGGTGGCTAGAAAATCAGGAATGAGAAATAACATTAGTCTTGGGGCAGATAACAGAGACAAACAGAGAGAGAGAGAGAGAGAGAGAGAGAGTTAGGAAGAACCACACATTTGGAATAATCCAAATTCTCTTGTCACAAAATGAAAATCGAGACTAGAATACGTTTATCACAAATATTTAAAGAAAACATGCGCACCTTAACATTATACAATGTACCTTAGTTTATATACAGGCATAGGTACGAAAAAGATTACCAACCCGCGAGACAGTTAGAATGATAATGTAATTTATATTAGGTAATATATATATATACACACATGTATATACATATATTTTTTCAGAGTTAAAGAACTCACGCGGGTAAGAAGAAATGGGTAAGAAAAAAAAACAACAAAATAACAGATTTTTTCAATGAACTGGTGTTGCACCAATCGCTCGGGTTTGAAATATCATTATTTGTATTTGATTTATGTTGTAACGATTGAAGTACTTTTAAACATGATTTGTTGTACATTCGGAACACAAAGAAGAAAAACAAACTGGCAATTTTAATATATCAAAGTCTACTGTATCCGTTTTGTTATTGGGACATTTTTTGTATGAGAATCTTTCCTCTCAAAAATTCACTTATGTACGTTCTTCCATTTCAATTTTGTTTCCTTTTATGTGTCGATTGAAGAAATCGATAATACACGAAGGAAACGAGCGATAAAACAATTGCGGACGGTTCAGATTGGAACGAACGACGATATTAGTGACTCGTCAAATCCACGCATATTGCGGATGCAATTTGTTCTCGTTGCATACGAGGTTATACATACACGGATGTATATTTTGGGGAAGGGATACCTTCCCTCGAAACGTCGAATAAGAGTTCACATATTGCGAACCGCTTGACGACTTGGCTATGTGCGATCCCTGTGGAAATAATATATTGTAATATATGCGATTGTGAATAATAATGACGGATGTATGCGCGTACGAATAACGCGTTAAGTTTCTTACCTTTCTTCTGTCATATTCACAGGCTCGCACGTATCTCGTCCGATCGTGATCCATATATTAATATTGAAGCCAATTTTCTCAATGGCACGCTTGCATATCTCCTACGAAGGGAGAATATATCTATGTAATAACACAAATCGCTTTAACGAAGTACGTAAATGATTGTTGAGCTTAAAAAGAAAATGAATAATACGATGGGGAAATATTGTAAGAATATAAACACCTTTGCATGGTTGTAAGACGTATAGAACGTTCGTCTCAAGAATCGTTCATGGAGACTGCCACCAGGTGTCAGCACATAGCGAATAACCAAAGCTACGCATTCTTTGTACATCTCATCTCTTCGCATTGGTTAATTTTTTGTTGTCACATATAAAAGAATCAATGTGTTTGATGAATATTCGATAAATCCTTGATCCTTTTGATACACACGATGTTTCCTTTTGAAAGTCCAAAACTTGGTGCCCCAGTGACTGTACATATGATCGATAAGAATTAGGTTAAGTCAATAATCGACACTAGTCTCTGCAAGACCTCTTTCCTTCTGACGTATGGTTATATATAGTCGGTGAGAATTGCCGGGGAAGCAAAGGTTTTAAGGAAGAGAGCCTGCATTATTGGTTTCTTTTTTTTGTGGGAGTGAGTGACTCGAGAATTTGTGTATCACTATTTATAATTAGTTGAAGCCTGCGTGTATTAAACTTTGTTGTAAATATCGTGTATAAATCGCCTTTATACACCAAACAACATTGAATTGTAATGAAACAAATATGAAATATATCTTATGAAAAACTTTGGTACTGTTACATTTGTCCCAGAGTTATTTAATGTAAAAGTGCGTAGAGAATCGAAAAGTCTGCGTGTCTTGTGACGGACATATAATGTCTTTTCATTTATAAATTGTTGAGGAATAATACCTTCTACAATTTCGAGGCTCTATATGCCCTTAAAGTAATATTACCGACTGATACTGCCCTATATAAGGTTAGGGTCGTGTAAACACATTGAGCGAGCTTGGAAGGATATAAGAAAGATGGCGCCACCGGCGACCATGGTGTCGCGAAAGCGAGAAAAACCATGTGTAGAACGTGTTTGACATTACGTTATGTAGCAATCGCGGTTACGCTGTAAACAGGGTAATAAGAATTGACGGCTGGAAAATATGAAAAATTTACATTTCATTCGCAAAAAAAACAATTCGCCTTAACCATTCTACGTTTTCACACGCGACCTCACGACGATAGATGGTACTCGTTGAATTACCTTAGAATGGTTAAGCAAATGCTGTGGCATGTGTGAAAAACAATATACGTGAAAAAACGTTAATATCGCTGTGCTAATGTGTTCGAACGATATGCGCGGAATTTTCGATGAGAAAAAATTCGCGGAAATTGAATAATCATCCGGATGCGGACAATTGGAAGCCGTTTTTTTGTTCAAACATGTGAATTATGCATTTGGCACATATATCCAACGACCCTCTTGTGGCCTCCTGAGAACAATCGAGTGCATGCACTCCATTCACCTTCGTGCGATTTATTGGTTCTGGATGTCATGATGTGACAACACGCTATATCTTAAGTTGATAAATATAAATACGTATGCCAATAAATTTCTTCGTGTTCGACAGGGATTTCAATTGTGGCAGTGACTATTTACAATTTCAATTGAGGTTAAGGTCGACCATTTTGGCAAATGATCTTGAGATGATGAGAAATAATCGATAATGGATGCTATTTGTAAACGAGAAGTCGTAATGAGGAAGCGCTGTCTACATTCGTCGAAGTTTTCGGAGTCTCTTATCTTAGATGATCAAACGTTTCGTAAAATGATCAGGTGGATTGGATTGATGTCAAGATTACAATATCGATGTTGTCGCCGAGCATGAGTGATATCAGGAAATAGATGAGACGTTGATACGAAGATAAATAATAATATTGGAGAATCCAGGAAGAAGAGAACGTAAAAATGTATCAATGCAAGGGTCAAGTGTCTGGTCATTTGTTATAATTATAAAAACCTGTATACAGAGGTGAATATATATTGGTGTCTCGTACAAATCGATAATGCTCCTCTATCTTGTTTGACTTTTGAACGTTTATTTGATATGGCGATGTTATGCTTGGACATCACACTATGTTGGACAAACGACGAAGATTACTGGCAAAGTTCGACCCCTTTGCATACAATGTAAACGCAGAGATTATCTCTTACTTCGGCGTCGTTGCTTAAGAGATAACAAATGCTTATTTGAGTTGACGATGATATACTGAGTCATTCATGACGCATCCTCCGTTCGTTCACCCAACCACTTTTTTTAGTATACTATGTCATTCATACGTTGTAAATTCATTTACGATTTCTCTTCTTTTACAGGGTATAGGAAAATAGGAAAATCTATGTCAAAGTCATTTTTTTTTATAGAAATCGATATCTTTTATTTACAGATTCGCATTTTACGTTTAAAAAAATAAGAAACTGTATAAAAGACATTGGTTTCTATTCAAGGAAGAAATTGACTTTGAAATGACCATGCAAACCGCCACCTAACGTCAAACAAGTCATACTATTTTAAAGTCCTCTTCGAACCTTGAGATGCAGGCCTTTGTTCGAACTTGCAGACGGGACATTTTTTCTAAAAATATGGTTTTATTTGACCCTCACGTTTGCGAAAGATAAGAATGTTAGATTAAATTAAAGAGTTACAAATCACCCTCGTAGCAATCGCTACCGCGTCTTTGATCGATCTTTGGCTGATATTAACGTGAGTGAACAACCATTTTTCGCGGTGTCACAATGCTCGAAGAAAGAGATAAAGCTTAACGACGTCACTTCATTCAGAATCCCGACTTGGTTACATTTTTCTGCATAGCGTCGTTTGCCCTCTCACAGAGGATTGATTAGAAAAGAAGAACAAAAAATGGCCTATGCATACATGTGGATGTATGCATGTGTATGTGTATAAGTTGCATTCGAAACTTGGCACGATTGGTCAAGGTCACTATCTGAGAAACTTGAGAGCAATCGAATATCTTCCCTATAGTATCAAGCGCTTAACTACACCTCACGTTTCTTGAAATATTATCCGACAGTGAGAATAGTTTCACCGCTTACATTTATTTCGTTTTCAGGTTTTATTTCGTTTTTGGAATTCCTTAAAAGTCGAAAGGATGTTGAGCCTCACGCTGCTTTGAAATCCTTGTGGTTGCACCGACCTCTTGGCTTGAACGTTTTATTTCCACCTATCTACGACTGTTGCTTCGCCCTGTTGACCTTATTAATTAAACATGGAACGAGGGAAGCTGCTGAGACTACTGACATTGTTTTTCGTTTTGGTCACGAATATGAACTTTTCGACTACAGACGTTCTATTTGTGGTCTTACAATTTTTATCGATACACACGGTATTATATTAACAATAAGATTTTTTAAGATGTCTGATTAGTTAGATTTTTTGTTCGATACTTGGTTTCATCATTATTTGGAAAATTGATATGCGTGCTACTCAGCACTTAACGTGATCAGATAATCGCACTTTTTTCGCTTCGTAACTGTCGAACCTTCGACTTTGTAACACACCATTGCAACATTTTTTTTTTCTTCACCACTTTATTTTCTCTTTTCGACAACGAATATAAAGTATCAATATTTTTATAATCCAGCAATGCAACTCGAACGTTATCATTTTATTACCATACTTTGTTTTGCTTCTACATCATATATTTTTTTTAGACAATACAATTTTACATTTACGTCATTTCTAGAGTTCGAGCAAAGGCTCGTTAGAATAAGAAAAATTTTCTATATGCGGTTACAAGGTGTTTTATGTATACTCGTACGATTGTTGATTGTTTGTGCGAGTGAAGCGAATAATAGAGAAAGAGTCAATCGATAACAATGGTCAACCAAAGTTTATTATCGATCCTCAAAGCCCTTGACCTATGATGTAATTTTTAATAGCTGCGGTTCATTCTACAACATCACTATGAATTCGTTTCGACGAAATTAAAATGTTGATTGAAAACGAAACAATCACCTCAGATATCTTTGGAGCCGACCTCGAATACTCAAGATGCTCGAATGTTTATGAGAAACTGCCGACCGCTCATTTACTTTTTCAACAATTCATAAGCACCGCATGATCGCGCACTTCGACTTTTTTTGCTGGTGAATTAATCAAGTAGCTGACTAGTAAATGTGTTCACGCGTGCGGTTCCAGAAATTCTTTAAGAACTGTCCGAGGGTCATGGTTCCGCAAACCGGTTTGTGTTTGATATTTTTACGTGCCGGTCACCGATTGACGCACCTGCAAACAAAACGTTATACCCATGAATTATATTTTGGAGGGCGATTTAAGGCAATTAGTCAAATCTACTTCCTGTACGTCCAGATAATACGTTTCTTATAAAAATTATTTGTGTTTAGTTGAATAAATGAATAACTAATGAGGAAACCAGCTATCCAGCTTTGATATTTTATTACTCATTTATTTATAATTGTGTATTAGAAGACTTGATCGTGGTACGTAGAGGCTGACGAATATGAGAAGCTTCAAACAAATTCCAAATCCATAAAACTATGATGAGATTTATATTTCTACCTGTGAGATTGCAGAATGCTTATTAGTATCTGACCATGTTTTATCGTTGGGACGATAAAAAAACAGCATGGTCGTTTTCACAAATCGAATGACTCTCAATGCGGAAACACAATATTTTAGCTGACGTGGCAGAGCCAAAGTCTACAAGCTTCTTCAAATAGACAAAAGAGGCAAAGACCAAATTTTTTTGTATTATTCGTTTAGCAATGAGTGGGCAGTCGATTCATCGAGCTAGCCATGGCGAAGAGTGAATAATTTGTGCGACCACATGCCTTACTTCAGCTTGAAAAGAAGAGTGAAAGCTGGAATCTTTCAAGCGAAAGAGACCAAGTTCGACATTTGTAGTAATGTGTCTGGGCCATATAATGCGTTTAAGGGTTAATCGCACCAGCGAATCGATGTTGAGTAACACAGAAGCCCTTGTACCACTCGTGGGTGCTCATCGTGTTGGCCATTGGCGAAGATATGACTCCATGTGCACAGTTTCATATAACTACATTATAGAAACGCTGGACAACCCCGTCTGATCTTGCACTTGAATGCTTGTTTTCATATCGAGCGACTGAAGTCACAGTGTAGAATTGTTGGTAGATTCCCCATCGCAAAATCTAAAATTTATTTGCTCTGTATCCCATTGTGGATAAGCCTCGGGGCATTGGAAATTGCTGTAACTATCGGATATTCAAATATATAAACATTAAAAAAAGTAGTTTCGTTCTCACGCTTCGTGTCGAAAAAAGTTGTAAGCAGATTTTTCTTATAACTCTATTTACATATTGAGATACATATTTTATAAAAACCTGCAGTTATAATTTTTGCTGGAGTTCAGTAATTTGTAACCTTAGGAGGTGGAACAACCCCTTTGTTCAAATTAAGATTAGTTTACATATCTTTCCTACTTTTCATAATCGTGGTATGATGTATTATTTTAGTTACTGTAAGAGTTGTCATCGCTTGCCAATACTCAGAAATTTCTGTACAAATGCTTCAAAGAAATTAAATTAATGTTTTATTAAAATGTACTGTACAACATTGTCGCATCAATCGTACAAACGATGCTAATGCCATACTATTTGCTGCTTTTTGTTTTATCTTTTCCCCAATCCTCGGATATATAAGTAAGAAAGTCTGTTAGTCCTTCGAACTCAGTTCTACTTTGAGGTGGATTGTTTCTTGGTATTGTCGGTAATATGGAACCCATTTTTTCTCGAAATTCTTTAATGTTACTGGCTCCAGAGAGTTTCCAAATGCCATAGAATAGAATGCTGCAACCACCTATGGCATATACGCTACCCCAGGCGAGAGCCCTCAGAGCAAGTGACGCACCACTCTCGCTTGTACCTTTGATCCCTACAACTCCATCATGGAAGAATTTCGGATCTCTTTTACGCGTCGCAGCTAGTGTTGTTCCAAATCCGATGAATGCCGCAATTCCCGTAACGGTGCCCAGAAAGATAGCACCTAATCAAAAGATGAATGAAAACAGGTGAGTTTTTAGGTTAGATACTTACAATGGTTGCAGGAACGATTTAACGTGGTTTGTCACGTTCTAGTGACTGAAACTAACCATAAAGCTTTTCATTGCTATTCTGAGCACCCTGCGTTATCGTTGACACGTTATTATTTGACGTTACCGCACCGGTAATCGTGTCGTTTGATTTCAAAACATTCGAGTTTGTCGCCATATTTTGAAGATACACGTTATCAAGCTTGAAAAACCAAACATTCCTAGGTACACCCGCGTAAAGTCGCCATTCGGATTCGCAAGATGTCGCCACGAATAGGCGCGCGCGAATCAAACCGGTCTCGTAAGCCACCTGTTTTTAATAGATCCGAACTGTTGAAGGTAGTCAGGTGGATGGATAAAAAACTCTCGAATGGTTTGAAGAGAACATTCGGTTTCGTTTATTTTTACTTGAAGTCAAAAATATTCATGCATACTTTAAAGAAATTAAATACTAGATTTGAGAAACGGTTCTGTTTTTCCGGATCCCCATATTTGCATTTATTTTGTATAAAGAAATTATTATTTATCGATACAACTTATATAAAGAAGTTTTCGGTTTAACTTGTGCGCGCCGATTCGCTGCGACAATCTTACAAATCTGGTTAGCGATGTTACACAATTCGGCATAAGGATTTATCGCTCGCATCGCATCTGTGTACGTATGTAGCGGTTGCCGGTACGGCAGTTCCCGACCAACCGCGTAAAGCGCGAAAAGTGTCGTGGACAAAAACGCTACCC
>JAPYZU010001002.1:0-15186 GCA_030523005.1 Tryphoninae sp. B BG-2022a | reverse complement strand
TCAAAGGGTTAATGGGAACATATACATGATGAGCTAATCATATAAGAAGTAGACATTACATTGTACAATACGGAGCACATAAGCTTGAAAGTACTCAAGTGTCAAAGGGTTAATGGGAACATATACATCATGGGCTAATCAAAGAAGAAGTAGACATTACATTGTACAATAAACATAACATAGTAAACCGTATAAAATTCGTTGAAAGGTACGTACAAGATTGTCCATTCGGCGAAGTTCTCGTAGATAAAAAAAAACTGTCCACTAGGTAAGTCGTCTCGATCACATCCTCCACTGAAGTTCCACAACTGGGACAGAAAATAATTAAAAAAAAATCGTCTCGACGATTTTGCAAATATTATCGATGAGGCTGAATCCCAAAAATGTATAGGAAGATTTGTTTTCCAACAGTTAAAAAGAGAACTAGACAACGAGATAGTAACAAACACGTCGAAAAAAACGTGTCGGATAAAAGTAAATTGGCGAGCCTTTATTTACGCGAAAAAAATCATTCATTATACACATATGGACGTAATTTTTCCGCATCGTCGACACTCACCGAAAAAAAAAGTTTTGTTTTTTTGTTTATCTTAATGCTTTTTTTTGTTTTGCTTGTTTCACCTCGAGTATATATAGCACACAAGTTCGTCACTCTCGATATATATATATAAGCGCACTCGCGCCATATATATATATATGTATATATATATGTAGTATATAACATCCTCAATATCTCTCGAAATTTCGTTCGTCCTAAGCGCTATTCAGCCTCGCCTCGTCTAACATGTCTGACGAAATTTCCGAGTAAACGCAATATCACCCGAGCAGCTGACGTGTGCTCGCCAGTTGATGAAGTTTCACTGAAAATTTTACACGGTCATAATTTCCAGTACTATATGGGAGAATTTGTGGCAAGTGGGGGCCGACCGACGAATAAGCTCGATTTTCGGTAAGTTTTCCCGGTGGAAAATTGCATTCGTGCGATTTTACGTGTCTCTCGCCATTCTCTTTTTTGGCATTCTCGAATTTATATTCTCGCATTTTTGTTTGTTTTCTTTATTATTTTTATTATTTCGTTTTTATATATATATAAATTTTTTTACAATATCGTCGACGGTGTCGCACGGTTTCTCGTGTCTTCTTTTTTTTTTATATTCTCGTCGAACTTTCACATTACTCGTCGACAATTCTCGTATTACTCGGCCTAATTGTCTAGGAAATTAATTACTTATCATCGTTACTTTTTATATACATGCATATGTATATATTATGTGAAATACGATACATATATATATATATATATATATATATATATACATATGGATCACTACTATTGTTTGGTATATGCTTCATGCGTTAGTCAGTGGGATAAACATTTACGCTTCGTCTCGGACGACATTTTTGCCTTGGTCGAGCGATCCGTATATTCCACGCGCGTCTTCGCTTCTTTTTTTCTCTACTTACAAATTGACTTTCCATTTTCTGTTTTTCTTCTTCCATCTCGTATATTCGTCACATAAATTTAATAAGAGCCCTTTTCAATTTACGCGCCGAATGATTTTCACTCGTACAGCCTTCTGTTAAACGGGCAGCTTGCGAGTTGTGTTTCATACTTTTTTGTTTACTTGTTTGTTTTTTTTGTGTTTTTTTTTGTTATTGAACATCTCTTTCGCGTTATTATCGTCGCACGTACAAACGATCGTAACGACGTATCTTATTAAATAGTCGTTCAAAGTTATCCGAGGGAGAAAGAGAGAGAGAGAGAGAGAGATGCGTTCAAGGGGTCGAGACAGTCTCGAATGGTTGAAAAGTAAATAACAAAATAGGAAAAAAAAATCAATAAGAAATTGGCTCGGGTAATTCTGCCGCGAGGGAACAAATTTACGTTTTTTTGTTTTCAAATTTAAACCGAGGAGGGGCTGATTTAGCATAAAGTTGAAAACTATTGAAATAAATATTGAGGATTTTATTTTAACGAGACGGTACGACAGAATTATTTTGTGATTTCAACGAGCAAAATGAAATTATGAATTTGAACGCACGATCATTTATTATCAGGGTCACCGTTTACTTTTCTTTTATATGTATCGACGGGAAATAAGCTAATGAGAAATTATGGCTAAATGATACTTTATAAAAATATATTAACAAATAATAAATATATCTCTAACAGTGTTCACTGTGTATAATTCGTCATACGGCGTACACAACAGCCAAAAACCATTTACATTCATTATATACACGTTACAAATCTACTTTCGCCTAAAATTAATATCCAACAATTTTTTTTTATCGATCAACTAACTCCGTATTCGTAGACTATTTATTTATTTATTTATTTTTATTGTTTTATGTTTCCCTCTTTTCGCTCTTCCTTCCTTTCGTTCTTTCATTGATTAAGAAGACTCGTATTTTGGCAGCGCAAGAAATATGATTTATTATTATTATTATTATTATTATTATTATTATTTGTTTCTCGTTTATTCGTTCGTCCATTATTATCGCCAGATCATCGTTTCTTTTTCTCGTTAAATATACGACAATACGACAACGTGAGAGTCGACGTCTTGATAATTTCTACAGCGTCAAGTAGGAGACAAAAAAATGTATTTTTTGTTTTCTTTTTTTTCAATAAAAGATAATTGGTCACGCTTTATCATAGTCGCATCGACGTATATCCATACAATTAGGACAATTTTATTTCTTCATACAAATTTATCCCGTGTCGTCGATTTCGTCACGGGAAAATATCTATACAATTATTTACACCGACCAGTTACATATTTCCCCATACAATGTTGTATTAGCATATACATAAGTGTCGTAGTATTTTGGGCCGAAAAACGTGTGCGCGCACGTGGAGCAATTATGCATCGGTTGCTTTTATTATGAACTTTTTAAATTCTTGTGCCTCGTTTATATTCGTCCCTTTCCTTGATTTATCACGGACGAATCGTTGCACGTTATCAAACAACGAAATTACAATTTTCCATTTCTATGAATATGTAATGAGACTACCGCTCTACGTATGTGTGCAAAATTAAAAGATAATTAAGAAAACATCGATGATACGAGAACGAATAACTGTCCTGTGTATTCTGTCATGATAATTGTGATTACGGGCGAGATATTGACGAGCGAAAATTGTAATTTATTTGCTTATGTCAATTTTTTTAACGCTACGAAAATTAATGAATACAAAAATTTTCAGGTCGAAAATACATCGGTAGGGTGGTTAGTATTTTTTTGTTTCTATGGTTATTTATATGAATAATGCATTTTTTTAATATTCTAAAAGATTGATTACTGTTTATTACGTTTTTAAATATTTTTTATGCATTCGACATCGAGCTGCAGGTAACTGCTCGATATCGTACAAAAAATTTGTTAATTTTTTTGATAACAAAACTTTGGGATAATTACTTATTCGTAAATTGAAAATTTAATGAATAAATTTGCATTTATTTGTTATTTTTAAATTGACGATACAAATGTAAGTAGGGTGAAGTGCTGTCATTCGTATAAGTAACTGTCAGTCGAGTTCTAATATCATAAAATTCAGAAATGTCATTACGTGATCGTTACGATAAAAATGAAAATTGTTATTCGTCCATTATAATAAACAAATGATTATTAACAATTTTTAAAAGATGTCCTTTTGATTGATCGCCTACTTATCAATAGTAGCCCGAATCTCAGTAACTGCGACAATGCGATGCATCGTTTTGTTTTTCCTATTTGTCGTAAACAAATTTAAGGCATAAAATTGATTCAGGCCCACAGAGTTATGCTTAGAAACCTAACGATAATTATGAAATGCAGAATGGATGTATATTTTATTGACGAATATTATATTTGCCTAAAAATATATGCAGTTTCATTTCTACCTCACGCGCCCACTAGCCTTAAATTTACGCCTTCGCCCCAAGGATTAAGTTTTTGTACGTTCTATAACCAACCCATTCGTTTCATAGTTTTCATCCATCGTTTTAAATTAGCTGCATTGTCAATCGGGGTAAATATTTATTTATATTTACGTACGCCATTTGATTATTGTCGTGTAGAAACGACTATGGCATTATGTAATCACGCTCGACCGTATCCGATGTGCAGTTCCTCGTTTCGTGCACGTGCGCTCGCTCAAAAACGTTCGCTTTAGCGCAAGTGCCAATTTTGTAAGTGTCGAATCTACGTGAAAGCGTTGACTCTTCGGTTCAAGGGTTTCCCCGGTAGAGCGGTCGTGCTGGCCGTGAAGTTTTAAGGAAGAGTTTTATTTCTCGTGAGGACTCGCGTGGCTCGTACTTCTTTCCGAGTCAGCGACTCGACGGTCTCTCGCCGTTGTCGTCTCGTTTCAACAGACACGTCGACGACCCTGAAGGGCCACGAGCCCAAGGCATAACACGAGATTCGCCAGGCTAGCAGAACGGAAGTCAGCGTCGCTGTAACCGGACGCTCTAGCAACGTTGAGTAATACAGCAGCATCCGCAATACCTTCCGGCGAACGTACGAGAAACATCCATTCGCCCGCGTGAGACCATTGAACGTTCTCGAAACGTAATGTACTTCGGTAGCACGCCTCGGTCTCACCGTCCTGCAACACCAAAAAAGAACGCAACGAAACTGAGTTACATTGTGGAAAGAAAGGGAACTGTAGGGTGAATTAAGGTCATCGTATCGTTGAAATATGGAAGACGTGAGCGGAACGCGTAAGGCAGCGATATAGAGGGCAGTGGTGTTTAACGCACGAGTCTAGTGGAACACAATCCTAACGTTCCATCTTGCTTTGGCGTATGGATCGATGAGACAGAGAGAGAGAGAGTTGAAGCTTCGCCCGGCCGCGCACAGATGGCGAAGCCAGTGTACTGTTTGCGCAAACGAAAGGTGATATTAACCGGGTATATAAGACGCATGGTATACAGCTCCGCGCAGTTGGTACTATTTCATATATTCACTACTTTTATCGTTGTTAACATAAGCGGATAAGGATTTGGTTCTGCGAGTACTACGTTGTAAGATGTCGCGGATCCGATAAACATCGTTACCTCGTTTTCGATTTCGAGTGATTAATAATAATTATATTCAGATTATAGTGTGAGTAGATAAACGATAAAAAATAACGTACTGGTGGCAAAAACAATATTTGACTAGTGCTATCGACCAGTGAGAGAATGTATTCCAGCACTATCAAGTAAGGATGTCAGGGTGTCAAAAAGATATATGTATATCGGATCGATATATCGGTGAGATTTTCTAATTAATCGAAAATGGTATATAAATAAAATCTGTAACACAAATATGATTTTTTATGAAGACACGTAGAGGATAGATGATGTCCAAGATTGAGGTTAGATTTTATTCTTTCATAGTCACAGAGTAATTGTTTTAACGTAACTAACATCGAATAAAGTCAGTGTTGCTATTGGAAAAAATATCCCTTTTTGATACCTTTTCGATACTTGAAATTGTATATCGGTACATATGGAAATCAAAGATATCACATGAAAATATTGATATATCCAACGAAAGATATCGATATATGTTGCCATCTCTTGTATCAAATGTCAAAGCAAAAAACATATCGATACAAGGTGGAACAGTATAATCAAATCACGTTATAATGGAATACAATTATTGGATCAAATATACTTTTACTTTCATTTTCTTTGTCATACGATTGTAATAATATCATAACAGACCTCTATTAAATGGTAAACTGTGTAAATGCCACAAACAAATATCATTATAAACAACGCCACAAATTAGTGATGAAAGCATTTTAAACATGTAACCAAGTAAACCGAGAACAAACGGAAATCAAATTGTTTGTTAACACGAGTTCTTTCTGAAGCGCCAATATTTATCGAATGTACAATGGGTACCTTTGAAACAACTCACCAAAAGCTCGACGAATATGTAGTACGTTAAAGCTCTTTCGTCGAAAATGAAATGTACGAAGCAAGGAAAACTCTTGTGTCAAAACACCAGTCACAATTCTTTATACAGCCATGTTTTTCAACCCTCGAAAATAATCACGATGCTTTTTTTTATTACTTCGCTCGTTTGCACACCCCCATTTCAGCCCGACTGTTCATGTGGAAAGTCCTGCAAACGCCGCAATTCGACTGGGAGTTTCCGATCAATCAGAATTTTCATTCCACATGACGTCGCGCTAATACCGACAGTTCGCTTTATGTTTGCCAATAAAACAGTTCGATATGTGATGTTTCACCGTTTGTGTATGTGATTCCACGTTGCACCGGCATGGACTTGTGGGAAGGGAGAGCGAGACGACAACGCAATACATGGAACGACCCCCGCAGGCTTTACTCGACATCGTCTCGCTCTTTTTCTCCATCGCCCCCGCCCCCCATTCCGTAATACTCTGCGACAGAAATCCGACCAATCGTTCAGATCGTGGCAACGGGAGCGTTTCTCTACGAGCTTTCGACAAAGCGGAAAAACATCGCAAGAACAATTTCATAGCCTTTGTGGGAAAACGAGGCCCGGGGGCACTATACATAAAAACTATGCAAGTATATATATATGTATATATGTATACAGTTATATTTATATATATTTGAAAGGGGTGCGGCTTACAAACGTCATGTAGTTCTATTCGAATCTTCGAAAAAGACGACACAGTCAACGTTCTAATAAGTTTCCTCTACCGAAGTTAATTGTTTCAGTCGAATAAGAAGTCTTCTTCTTAGGAGTTGTCAAATTGTTTGTTAAAGCGCAACCTCAAGGAAAATAAATGAGGTACAAAATAGCGGAGTTTCCCTTAGCGTCTTAACTCATTTAGTATTGTAATAACGGTTTTGCTCGGAAACAAAGAAAAATTGTAAAGTGAGAAAAAATGTCGATGTTGTTGTTGCTATTTGTTGTTCCTCTGCAATAAACCAATACGGCACACTGTCTACAATCGTCAATATAACATTCGCTCTGTGATCAAACAGCTCATATTTCGCTTTTATATGGGAGAGTATCGCGAATCTGGGTACAGAATTTTTTTATTTACCAGTATCGGAGCGGCGAAAACACCGTCAGACGTGAGTTCACCACCAGGCACGTATACTCTCTCCCATGAGAGCCAGATGACCCTCGTGTAGGCCGGCATAGAGCAAAATTCCACTATTATCTCGAGGGATTGTCCCTCGTTCGCGGTGACCGTCTGTGACACCGGATGGACCACTGGTTGTCCTGTAACAATAATAACCAAAATACTAATAAATGTCCAAGTAACGTATTTATCGTTGTAACATTATCTTAAGAGTCAGTGTTACATACGACGGGCGCTTCGAAATTTCGATCAGTACTCGAGCAAGTATTGAACAACTAATCGGATTAAAAAATGGCAGATAGACAGAGAATTTTGGCAAATAGTGGCTCTTGGTTTGTTTGGAAATAGCGCTGTAGGCGACGAGCGATTCAAAACCACCGTTCGTTCTTTTTCCGGCCCTGAGCGTTCAAGTTTTGACGGTCTCTAGAGAATTGTGGGAACAATTTTGGAAAAAAATACCAAGAGCCACTTTTTGCTATAATCCTCGGTTGTTTAGTGCTCGTACGTTTACTGATCAAATGTTCGATGCGTACGTCGCATGTAAGACAGACTCTTAACTACCATTTTTAATTTCATTTTGTTATTTTTTATAATTGGTCAATAAATTAAGTAACAACAGATTCGTGAAATTCTTCTATTCTTCTAATTCACAAAAAGAGGCACTTCTATAGGCAAACGAGACAACCAGTTCTCGTTTCCCGTTGTCCCTAACTAACATTAGAAAACCAAAAAACATGCAACAATCTTATTTTTCATTACAAACTCGAGACTTCTTCCAATCAGTTAAATCAAGCACTTCGTTATGTCTAATAACGATATTCATTTTTACCTGTGAAACGATTGTCATTTTGATTTCAACTCTACATATATCTCGCAGTTACGAAAATCGTTCCCGATGTGCATACACCGTCTACGATATTCAAACGAACAGTAACGATATACCCGCAAATATATGCGCATTTGTAGGTATCATAGGGGTATAGACACGAAAAGGTGGTGAGCGCTTATATACTTTGGCTAATTGAAGCTTGGTTACTCCACCGTCAGCCTCAGTTGTACTACCCCGTTACGTTTTCCCTTCTCATGGTCTTTCTCTTCCTCTCTCTTGCTCTCTGGCTCTCTCTCATCTGCATAGATTCATCCGTTCGTAAAGCAAGTTTTCTGACCCCCTCGACCCACTCCAACCCTCAGCCACCAACTAGTCGCGACCAACATTGCATCTCTGCGCTATCCATATATATATATATACATCTACAGTGCTATATATGTATAGTATACAGTGTGTAACAAGAGGGCATCTGTACACGCTTCTGTGCCGTGAATAGAAACCCCACAACACTGCCCGTGGAGGATTCCTCATGAATATTCCAGCCTGAAATTTGTGCGAATATCTTGGCGGGAGGAAGACGGAGGAAAGGGGAACGTCGCGTCTGTGTATACATTCTCAGTTCGATGGTGAAGGGTCACAGCCAAAAACCAACACGTCACACACCGTCGTGCGATATAACTTTGAGGTGCAATATCCGTAGAGGTGACGGTAGCGCCATCACTACGAATACACAAGGAACTCTAATGCGCGCGCGCGTGCCCGAATATCTAGACCCAAGCGTCTTCGTGGCGTCCCAGTAGCCATCTTTGTTAGCGTGATGATCTTCGCGAAAAGATCTCGACTCGTTCGCAGACGTTACGAGCGACTCAACAAACAGCGTTAAAAGGAATGATAAAGGCACGCGTGAATAGATTGCGTTCGTTCTCATTCGGTTCAAGTGGCAAAGACGTCGAAGTCATTAAGAGTATGTATGAAAACGTCCTCTTCCCCGACTGACGCCCGAGGACGTCAGGCATGTACGATCCGGCAAAAGGCACAAAAGACGAAAGGGACAAAGAGGAATCCTGTTTTCACTTCCTAGGGTGACATCGTGAAATGTATGAATGGCGTATATATAAAAAATATTACAAATAACAATGTCACAGTCCCACGACGACGTAATCAAATATGGCAGAGGCGTGTGCGAAGTCCTTATATTTAATATTCAAAGTAGTGCGACACATGCAGTTTTATTGTAGGGTCGATGATATCCCAAGGAAAATATATGAAAGTGCAAATGTCTCGGTTTAAGACAGGAATCCACTGTGATTGTCAGAGATATTACCATTTTTCAGGATATTTGCGGAAGAAACCCCGCGAATAAGCATATGGGGTCCACATGTTTTAATGCGGGTAACCCCATGAATCTCTCTCTGGTCGCCAAATGTTTTACAGCGCGTTGACAATTTAGGTTTCCGCGTACCACACACTAACTGTGGATTGAAGATGCTCTCCACTTTCCGGGAGTCCTCCACCCGCGAACCAATGACAATTCATAATTAACTGTACAAATCCCTCGCACTCGATTTGAAAGGGAAAATAAAAAAGTAAGGGTGTCACTTAGACTTCTCAAAAATTTCAGTCTCAATCAAGAAGTTCTCGAGTCAACACCTAGTGAATCAGGAGTTAGTCACCGAGGTAATTCTAAAAATCACTCCATTTTTCCGCACAGTTATCACCGTCTAACAGCATCAGTGTAAAATTGTAAAGTAAAGATTTGTCATAGTTCATTAAAGTGTTGAATCCAATCATTTCATTACGTGAAACCAGTTGTAGCTGATTAACTTTGTCTACAGCCGTATCGCATAAACCTATCGCAGCATAGCGTACGAGAACTTACAACTCTCATAGATTCAAATTAAAAGAATAGCGAGAAAGTCGATGCGTAACATAAAGCAAAGTTTTCCGTTTGTTACGTTTTTTTTCCTGAAAAAAAACCACACATAAATTGGTTTGATATTGAACCCAAAATTTGAACGTCTGTTGTCGACCGTGCAGATTTGTAACGTGGTGAAACGGAAATTGACGAGTGTTCGCGTGAAAAGATCAAATTACTGCGGGCAGAGGGAATAAAATCTATTTTGCCGTTGAAAGAGAATTCGCGTGACGGCTGGCTAATTAGTCGATTAATGTCTAATTAGCCAAAGGATCGGAAAAGCTGATGGGAAAGTGTGAATATTTGTTATCCTCTTTCCCTGGCTAATAGCTTCCAACATTTTTCGGAATGAGCGTAGGATACGAACGATTTCCCTCAACAAATGTAGAGTACAATAATTACATTTTATATTAATTATATGATTATTATTATAACGTAAAATATTTGTACTCGTTCAACTTGTAATACGCGACGAGAACATTGAACTCGACGAGTATAACAGAAGCAGAAGGATGAATAACGCAATGTGCAACATTCGATAAAGTTAGCAATTTTACTGAATTTCAGGCCTTTATTCTTTACTGATGCTTTTGCGCAAGCTAAAACCAATTCAACTATATATAACTGGTACACTATTTTTCCATAGGGGATGTTATTCTTTTGCAGTTTGTATAACACGGAATTGTATTTTTTTTTCGCAGATATGCAACTGATATTTCTCATCCACTCAAATATTTGTATCCAATGGTACAGAAAATTTGTAAATGTATTATGAAAAAATGGCTATCGACTTTTTGTAATACTGATCAGTAAAGATGTGTTTGATTTTAAAGAAGCACGACTCCAAGAAATTGAACGGAAATCGAATATTTGTTTTTTTAGCCAGGAAAATAGTATAAAAATTCATGACACATTCGGCAACCGCCAGGATTCGAGCGTTACCCAGGTTAGCGTGGAATACCTCATACATATAGTGGACCATTTCGCTTATTGTGTCGGAATACAAATGCTTTTATTATACGGCATGTTATCTCGTTATTATAGCCACCTTGTAGTCTTCATTAAGCCAGGCTCATGAAACAAGCTTAAATGCCATTTGCAATGGATATACACTAGTGCGGATCATCAATGCTGCTGATGTCTCGTGTAACTCGTAATTCCGCATATGTAGTATAATAACGCCAGGAAATGATACTAGTGAACGGTGGCACCACTTGTAGCAATTTCACCGTTGCGACATTTTACCGAAATAAATAAAATTTGATAAATTGCCTAAACAATCACAAAATGTGTATGTACGAATTAAGAAACCCTGATATCAATTCGTTTTAATGTCAACAATCAACGAGCTCGTTTCTCGAACAAATACGAAGACAAAACAATATTTTTACACGAAGTTCGATTTATTTTCTATCGATATGGATGCATGTCCCTCATTACCAGAGGCCAACGATCCTAATGGACGTTTTTCGTACCTTTCTAGTTCGATCTCGGATATCAACAAGGTATATGGTTAGGTGTACATTTTCGGTTCGGAGATTGCAGCGAGAAAGGGTTGAGGGAGGGAGCCAAAAAAGAAAACGACCGTGCACGTATATTTCAACGTAGTACACGCCAGCCCGAGACCGGTGGTGGTCCGATAAGGACAATAGCTGCCAAGTGGTGGTTCTCTCTATCAGCTATCCCTCCGACGACTTCCATCGCGATTCTCATCACGGCCTTTCGCAAATACTACTCTGTTCCTTTATACGATACATGCATCCAATGTTGTACGTATTACACATACATACATACACCCACCCCCACATACATACACACATATAACATATATATAAAATAAATATGTGTGTGTAGACGTTGGTTGGGGTTTGGTCCGCAATCCCATGACGAGAGAGATTCAGGAGTCCCTTTGACCTTACATTTGTGTGCATTACCCGAGCGCACTCTCCCACCCTTTTCTGTTTGGTTGCTGGAGGGATTTTCGTTTTCCTTTGTTTTAGTGTAGCCACTGCACTGCATTCAGTCGTGCGCTTCGCTAATACATCGCTCTTTACTCGTCCAACCGATTCTTATCGTCCGACAAATTGTGATGGGAGACTTCCATATATCCAAAAATTGTGGAGTGAACAAGAAATTGGAGATAAAGAGAGAAAATAAAAATCGCATTGTATATTTTCCTTCTTTTTTACAGATCGAGGATTTTTTCTTTCTAACATTTGTCACCGGGTGGAAGAAGTGATGATCACAATGAGAAGCCTGAACGAGTGGAGAACTGGAAAGTTGGAATGAACGTATGAAAATTAAATCGATTTTTCTTTATTGATCTCGTTCACGATGAAAAATGCAAAAATTGTACATCATTATCGTTTTTGATTGACTTCGAATTATTCACAATTCTTCCAAGAATATATAAATTATACACTACGTCACACATATCGGTAAAAATTGACGGAACTATCGTACATATCGCTCTATATCTTCGTTGACAAAAGAAACATTCGGATATCGATTGAACTTCTTTTTTTTACCAATATTGGTAATCGAGGTCAGTAAGACACAGTGCAACGTCGGTACAGAACTGTACTCAACCGTTAATGCTTTATGAAATCTATCTCTGGCTCTCTATTAGTTTCCTTTTTTTTTAATACTTTTTTTGCTCCTACCATTTCTTCAGCTCTTTCGTTCCCGTTACTATAGCGAACGACCAAAAAAAGAGAGACAAAAAGACAGAATAAAACCCGATAGGAGGAAGCGAGCGATAATGGAAGCGAAGATGCGCGCTTTAGTACTAGTGGTGGCCCCCGGAGGGGCCCGATCGATGGGTTCTACCCACGCTACAACGGAATCGGTATACACAGTGTGTAGAGTGGGCTCTGTACGCTCGAGAGAAAGCTCTCTGTTTGAACAATGAATACCGATACCTTATTTAAGTTTCTATGTACCATACGGACTATATGCTACCGATATTTCGACTCGCACGCGATGAAGTTGACGAGCTTATCACAATATATCATGGTGACTCGGTAATGGCCTTGATCACCTTGGTCCCCACGTTAGTCCAGTCCGTAGGGACCTAAAACCCTTTTTACGTTCAATAACATAGTGTTCTTTTTTTTTTAATGGAATCGATGCGTTATAACGTAAAAAAAGATTTTGAAAGGGTGCTCAGGTAAATAACATTTTAGCAAGCAATTTAAAACTTGAAAACTGATCAAATTTGGATTTTTTAAAATGATTTTTGTGAGTATGACGGGGAATAGTGGAATTAGAAAAAAGTACGAGTAATGTACGTTAGTAGAACTTCAAAATACGATGTGGGATAGAAGTTTTCAGCAATGTTTCGGGTTGGGTATAAGGTTTTTTTTTCGAAATAAATTAACCGGATGAGGCATTGGATGAAAAATAAGGGTTTCCTAAATTTTTGTTTGCAGTTTTTAGTGACTTTAGTAGCGAAAGAACATAAAAATACGACCTAATTGGTATAATTTTTACAATGTAAGATTTGTAAATAAACTAACTAAAAAAATTTACGTTTTTTTGGAATAATTCATTTTTTATGATTCTATCTAAGGAAATAATTAAAAATTTAATGAGAATGGGCTTTTGGGGCCACTGATTACGAATCCGATGTCAGATTTTTCAAATTTAAAATGGCAAAGAAATAAAAAAGTTAAGAGATAATTCAAAAAAGGAAAATAATTAAAATAAAAGAAAATTAAAAAAATGAGCTAGAACTGGGTTGTGCTAAGAAAGAGTAAATTTTCAAAATCTCATAGATACATTTGAAGATTTTATTTCGGTGTCCGCCATCTTGAATTTTGCAAACCTAATAGCAGATTCGTAATCGGTGACCCCAAAAACCCTTGAGTGAGAATTTTCACGATCATTTAAAAAATGCATGCCTCAAAGGGTTAAAGACAAATCTATAGCGATGAAAATGGGATGTAGGTTAAATATTTTATTTATAGGCATGCTTGTCGATGATCGCAGGTGCTTGCATTTATGTAGCCCCGATCACATTTTTTGATAAAAATAACACCACAAGTACATTCTCTGGTCGAAAATCTCACTTGTGTTATGAATATCACATACCAACTTTCAATTTAAGGGCATTTCTTGATCAAAAGAAGGAAAACCTTGTAAATTGTTATTTACTTCAACTTCGGACCAGGAATTTCTTACGATGTAAGAACAACCTTCTTACATTCGAATTCTATCATAAAATTCCGATTTTATGGGTATTTTTTATCGGTTGTAATAAAAAATATTTAATTCACGAGACGTACTCGAAGTTTCGAAGGGCTCTAGGAATGTTTCCACCTTACAAAGGTGAACTTCTTTTTTGGTTCAAAACTTGTTTTCATAAGGATCATTTGTAATTGAGAATTTTCCATAAAATGTTACATTCTTAATTTTATCATGACGTTTTTTTCAACAAACCAATGTCGAAGATGTTGCTTGAAATGGTTTATTTAAAATGTACTTATAATCTCGAATGGAAGAACTTTAAACCTCTCTACATTCCGTTGTTTACTTTACAATTTCTGCGTCTCTTCTAAACATTTCTATACAAGTTTAAAATAAAAGTATTCCTCATACATGGAAAATTCTCCCTGATGCCCATCGTATTCGATCCTGCAAATCCCACGGGTAACATAGCCCAAAGGTAAGTCAATCTGGCATACCCTAAAACCGTTCACCTCACAGAATCGTATCAGGATTTCCATGTATATAGGAGGCGCAAAACGAAAGTGTATGTAAAGTTGGAAAATATACGTTGGGGTTAGTATATTGTGATTTTTGCCTTTCGGCGTGTGATGTCCTTCGGGGGATCCAGGCTGGTTCAATCGCACTCTCGAGACGATATGTTCGCGATGTCGATTCTTCGTAACGATGACGTAGCTATCGGGATGGACCCTTCAACCTTCCAGATGGTCTCACTTTATTTTTCGAGCCTCGACAAATGTTCACGGGGGAAAAAGTATGTCTGCGCTCTGGTGACTGTTGAAGTGTCCTTTGCTTATGTTGGGGATAGACGTTAGGGGATGCGACGCTTACAAAAGAAATGGAATCGCCCTCGCAAAAATTGTTCGGAATCGAATGGAGAATTTTTGAAGATTTTATTTTCATCGGACTAATACAATTTTCCATCCAAATATTATTTGTATACCTTGATTTAATTTTTTTTTGCACCCACGCATTGGACGAGTTTGTTTGGAATTACTCTACCGATGTCAATCAATGTGAGATTTTGCCAAGGCGAAATGGAATATTGAAATTAGAGGGAAGGGAAAAAGGACGGTTAGGGTTTAAATCGTTTTCATCTCAGAACTACCCAAAAAAGGTAAAAAATAAAAATGGCGTCTGGGTTCGAAGGAACAC
>JAPYZU010001001.1:0-34899 GCA_030523005.1 Tryphoninae sp. B BG-2022a | reverse complement strand
GCCTTAAAATCCTAAATAATGAAAAAAACACGTAGAACCTGTAAAAATATTATTCTTATAATCCTGTCCATAGTTATTTAATACTTCATAGTAATTTCTTTAATTAATCAATGTCCCTCGATTGATGAATGTGTCCATATTTTTGGTTCGATATAAAAAATTATCAGAAAGGTATAAAACGTTAAATAATACAACAAGTTCCAATGGACGTTTTATTTTACCATCGAGTAAGGGTAGCTCAACTAAACGAACTGACATACCAAACGAAGGGTTACAAGTGCTCGAAGGTAAGGTGTTTTTTGTGGGAGCTTTACTCAATGAGTTCTCGAGACCCGAAATTGAACTGTCAATTTCTGGTCATAGTGAAGCCCAACCCTAGTCACCATTTTTTCGATGTCCCACAGAGCTCCCCAATCGCTTCTTCGATCGACTATATCATCAGACTGACGAAGAATAAAGAAAGTCTGTCCCGCATATATGTAAGCCCATGGTATAACCTCTGAAAAGTCCCTCGAGTAGAAGAAAGTAGACATTTTCGTTCGGAGAAGGGACTTTAGGGCGAGGGTTGCCCTTACTTCAATCTTTGTATAGTCTACTGGAGAATTTCAGAGGTTGAGAAAGTGGTCCATAATGGAAATCTTGATTTTTCGAATGGGATACAACATATTAATAAATAATTAAATGGTCTGTCAAAATTAATTGACAATTTTATAAGTGCTGCACAAGAGGATTCAAAACGTTCAATGAAAAAAAAATACTCTGGGGAAATTTAATGACGTAGTGGTGTTTTTTTTTCTAATTGACAAGAAATAACAAAACTTTTCCCTACTTGCATTTTTAAACTGTTCATCACAGCAATTCATCAACGCGGTTAATTTTGAGCCTACGAAACGGTTGATCTTTCCTTCTGTGATTTTATACTTTAATCTCTTTCTATCACTAAAAATTAATTTACTTTCATAATTGACTAATTCTTATCTCACCACTCGTGTGACAAATTACTTATGGTATGTCTTAAAACGTGAAATATAATCCGTTCGCAAATACCCACGCGAAAACACAGAGATTGACACAAGAAAGTTTCATATAGTGGACGACAAGCGTTTGAAACGAGGTTTGAAAAAAGTCTCTAAAAAAAGTATTATAATGAAAAAAAATAAACACGAAAGGAGAATATTGCGCGTATGTGGTGTCGTCCTGAAAAGCTCTAAATGAAAAATTCTCTACGAAAGTGGACACGTTGCGCGAGCAGCACAGTCATTGACCACAATTGGACGTTCCTTGACGGATCCATTTAGTGATTGGCCTGTGAAGACTGAGGGAATGTAGGGTTAGTACAGAGTGCCAATAACTAGTTATTGAACTATTATTAAACGTCGTTGACTCTGTTTGCGTTCCGTATATGTATGGGGGAAGGAAAATGAAAAGCTTTGTAGGACAGAAGGGAAGTTTTCTCGGTAAAACGATAATCGTAAAGGGAACACAGTACGATGTACGTGGTCATACAGGGAGTGTATTGCAGGCATAATGCAATTTTGTGGCGACCGTTTTGCGATTAGCCAGCTTACTAGGTGCTCCTTGTCAACGATATGTATATATGCATGGCCTATATTATTTATCGAAGAAACTCCGTCTTCGAAGAAACCTCCGAAGAGACCAAAGTGTAATATGTAAGTAAAAAATGTAATTCTATTATTTTCATGGTATTCAGATCAATTGAGCTGACCGGAAACAGGTGGATAAAAAATTTCGAAAAAAAATCTGAAAAAATTCTCCTGAACTCAGCAAGAAGTAATACAACTTTTTGCCATCTTGAGGTTTTGTTGTAAACCTCATTGTTTTCGTTCTATGGAGAAATTTTCAAATTGTCTATTTTGTCTCAAGAAAAACGACATATCTTTGAAAAAAAAATCGTAGACAATTTTCTAAAAAATGAACTTGAAGCTTAGACTTCCCCCCTTTATAAGTATGGTGAAAGACATTCGTTAAACAAATTTTTACTGCGAAGGGGGTCCACTTGCAAAAGAACATATAAACGACCAAAAATTGTCATTTTTAAAACTGAGTGCCAATTGTAAAAAAAATCGCAAAATTGTTTTAAAAAAAAGCCAAAATGAATGGAAATACTTGCTCTTTAAAATGGCATCGGTTAAATTGGCCTAGGCCAACTGCCGGCGAAATGGCATAAAAAACCGTTTCGGCACTGTTTTCAATTTTTGTCCGGAAACTTTCCGCTGGTAGTGTATATGCATGTATGGGAGAAAATATCCACGTGTTGATACATACACCTGTAAGCCTGTAATAGGTTCTTTCCAGTTTACTAAATATTCGTATTAAGACGCTGGCACCAATTTTGTATACAATTTATATGCATTAATAAAAAATTGTCTCAAAAAACAATTCAACCATTTACCTTTCAAAAATAGTTTGGGCTACAAGAATGGGCTATCTCTCGTTAGAAAGATGAGGAATTTTACTTCAAAATTACTGTATCGATAGCTGGCTTAGAATACAAAGCTTCTGTCTGATAAAACGAAGGATTGATGAGAAAAGCCAGTGAGCTTTGGATTTTGATGAATTCGCGCTTTCTCCCTTTCCCTCTGATATAAATTTTTTCTGAATCATGTACTGTAGTTCTGAAATTGCCTCATAACTTGCTCTGGCATAACAATAAACCAATCAATCAATCAATCAATCTCTGATAAACCTAGATAAGTGCACAAAGGAAAAATAAGCAAACGAAGAATTCTGAAAGTGCTCCAGACCTTTGCAATATCTGCAGGTGCGAAATAAGTTATAGCAAGTGTAGGTGTGTACACGAAAAGTTGACAAACACCACGAATTTCATTGTTGGCACTTTACTGAAGATAACGGACAAAAGAAGGGGAGACTGTTACAGAAGCACGGAAGCTGCACGTACAGAGATATCTCGTTGCAGAAGTTCTAGGTCTTCGTATAAGTATCGTCTACTTTACGGTCCGTTAGTCTCTATACACCGTCCACATCACATCCTGATACAGTCTCTTGTGTTGGACTACGTTTTGCGAAATATATACATATATAAATTGTACGTAGCCTAGAGAATCCTGTAGATTCGATATTTCTCGGTTGTGGTTTGCACCACCTTCGTAACACCCCTTGACGCGTTTCATCCCCCTCGTTCATGGGCTTTTCTCGCGGAAATTGAGACTACAAAGTTTCGAACAAATATATAAGACAAGTATATACGTACAGTAGAATCGGGCTAGAGCGACCGGTAAGCGACCTGCGATATTACGTCCTATTAACCGGACGTGGCACAAAATCGCCTAAGATTATTTAATAGTTATTTTCTTTTTTAATTTGAGCTTTTTTTTAATTCTGATTAAATGATATGGGTGTATAATGAACGATTGTTAGGAATAAGACAAACATGAAATAAATTTTAGTTTTAATTAAATTTTGTATAGCTACAGGTAACAAACAACTTGGTTAGAACTACATACTTTTGTACGTTGACGTTCTTCTCTGTCTTGGATGTTGAAACTTGTAAAGTTAAGTTTTTACCCAACTTTTTGAAATATTCAAAGCTGAAGAAAATTTAATTCTTTTTGGTTCGTTATTGTACCTTTGAAATTGCAGCAATGGATTCAGCCAAGCAATAATGAAAAAGAAAAGACGCAGCTGGGAAAATGCTGAAATTTTGTTTACTACAGTTTTTTATAACATTTATAAACCGTGCTCAATATTTCTATAATAAGGAACTTTTTACCGATTTCGATTTTAGATTTTTCGGCCTTTAAAGTGGTTTCCCCCTTAACCCAGCGGTCTATAAAACTTCAAAAATAATCGTTCCATTGTCCTGAAATTTGACCTATGCACACGTTTTTATTGCGTACTTACACCTACAATATAAACTACAATAGGAATTATACGCCTACTATTTTTTTACTAAGGAAACAAAATAAAAATCCTGTATAAAAGTGATGTTCTCCGTCCAATCATCGCCAGCTGATGATAATAATTTTTCTCAAACTTCCATACTTCCCGTCGTTATTGTTAGTAAGGTCCATTATAAAAAGCGACTGCGTCTTTGTTTCTGCTGGATTCCTCAATACGACACTCGCACCAGCATGAAGGTAATCAACTTGTTCCCACACTAACCCAAAGCAGCGCGTATCAATACGAGGCTCGAAGCTATAAAACAAAAAAAAACAATACTTTCGTGCGAAAAGTTCCATAAAATAGCACGAAACTCTTGGAATAAACCAAGTAGCACTCTTAAACTTCGGTGAAACATCCAACATTCCGACACGCTCCTAACTGCTTACGAGTGTTCATTCCTCATCTGAGGAAACAACATGCCTACCTAAAACACGAACAAAATAGTTAAAAGTAAGAAAAAAAACAGTATTAATAAAATAGTGTTGGTAGAACCGAGGTTTCGGTTTATTACTCCGAGGTATTCACACATTTATATGCACGCGTAGAATAAATTTATTTTTCTTTATCTCCCAACGAAAAGAACGAGGCTCTTTCGTATCGCACTATAAAGTGGCATTATACATGCTATTTCGACTCTTGGGTTATTCGTGCACTTATATTCTTTTACGTTTCGAAGAGACTCTCTCTCCCTCTCTCTCTCTTTGTCTCCCTTTGACGTCATATACCTACGCCTCTCTTATTTCTAGGGCTTATTTTCTCGCTGTGCACGATATATACATGGTGCAGCACACGCACATGGAATAGCTATATATACAAATATATGCATCCCACACGTTACGTATACGTATCTCGATGCCCGTTCCTTTTAGAACGAGCCCCATAAAAGCTCTCCGCGCTTGCGGGCGTGCGCCTATCTCACGAGATAAACCGTGTCCTAGGTAACTATACGAACATATATATATATGTATATAGTATTTGGATACACCGCAAGAGTCTAGCTTTGCATCGGATATATTTAAACGATTGTGCTTTTCTCTCCAACGCCGTAGCCCCCTGCCTCGCTATGCACTTACGTTCACAACAATGTTTTGTCTTGCATTTTATTCGCCCTTCTTTTTATCCGAGAAATATCGTTGCCTTTTATCCGAGGGCCGCAGCAGCAGAAGAGTTAAGGTCATGAATCGAGGACAAACGACTAGAAATTCGTGGTAAATGTGATAGTTATATTTATAAATGTTTATATGCTTTTGTGACGTAACTGTCGGTTTTGAGGCTTTGTTCGTTGTAAAGGATCGAGTTAATATTTTATTTATTTATCTTCATGTTATTGTTTATCCTGTAATGAGACAGCAGCTGATAGCGACGTTGATCACTTTTTTGATCAGGTTTAGGTACTTATTGAAAAATCACTGTAATTGTTAAACGATTGGAAATTCGTGTTATAATTTTATTTATTTCTTTTTTATTGTTTTGCTAATTTTGTTAAGATTAGTTTGGTCGTTTGATTTGAACTTTTATTAATAGACAGGACAAGAAGGCTTGCCTCAAATATATTAAGGTTATTGGGGTCATTATTCATAATATTATCGGTGGGATCGCAGAATTAATGTATACTGGCATTGTATTAGATAATGAGTGGAATATTTGTGACTTTGTTGATTCAATGAAAAAAAAGGAAAATGTTTTTGTTTTCAATAGTTAATTAAATGAATTAATTGTTTACTGTAGCTGCTTGTGGCAGACTGACTATCAAATTTCTGTCAGGGTGGAGAGGGACTATTGTCATCCCCTCCAGCCCTTCGTATCGTAATAACTCGAATATATATATATATATATATATATATATATATATATATGTATATATATATGGATGCAGGACATCGATTGTAGCCTTGGAGTGAACAAAAAATAAGTTTTTCTTTTTTTTGTGCTGACAAAATTTATTTACCAATCATCAATCATATTTGTTTTACGCAAGATAGAAACCCGAAGATATCCGTTCTTTGGAATTCGGCTGGTAGCGAACCATTGTTGAAATATTGCGGCAAAATAGAGGGAAAACAATTTCTATTGGGTTTCCTTTCTGCGAGATTTTTTTTTATCGAGTCTTTCTTTCGTTCCTTATTTTTGACGAGTATATTTTCCGAACGTTGGCTTGCTCAGTATTTTTCATACACATTCGTTTTCTTCGAAAGCCGAAACGCAATACTTTTGATAAATAATAAAATAAAATATTACCCGTATTTTTGTATCAGGGTGAAAAAGCTTTTCTTCCGTTAACAATAAAGAAACACGTTCGATTAATTGAATTTATCGTCGCTTCTAAAAATCGTAATTTCTACATTCGCGAGGACGCTGAATGCTGAGCTTTTTTAGCTTGACATACTTCCTAATTTACATTTATAAATAACGACCTTTCGAGTCAGAATTTGTCATTTTTTTGTCGTCAAAAATAAGCATTTTTTTGTTCCAGCATCATCAATTCTTTTTAATGTTCCGGCGGAAAATATTTCGCATGACGACACGCGCGTTTGTCACGCAATCACAATACGAAATGTTCCGTTGACCTGTTTCAAACGCACCACATTCGTCCCCTCCCCCTCCCCCCCCCCTCCCTTGCACTCACCAACACGTATGTATTTACATACACACGTAGGAAAGTGTGTACGTATAATTCAACCGACAAAATAAAATATTATTCATATATACGCACTATGTTGCAAAGAGAAACAAAAAAAAATATAGTGGCCCAACGACCACTGAATGTAGGGACGTTTCTCTCGCATTACATTTCATTCGTCCCGCGAGCGCTCGCTCGTGCGGCCGGTGCGCTTCCGTTTTCCGCGACGTTTCCGCCGTCGAGGCCCGTGATTTTCAATTCACTTTCCCTCTATCTCTTTTTCCCTAGCTCCCGAAATGTTTCCATCCTCTGCAACCGAGCCAGGACCCAAGGTACGCGATGGAGGAGAAACTCTGCGGTACCGAAGGTGTGAGGAAAATCGCCCGGAAGAACGTGCAGATCCCTGCTTTCCAGTGTTCGCAACGCGCAAACAAAAAAATTGATTTGTCAGCTCGTTTATACGATCTTTAGGAGACATTAAGAGAATAGGATTCGGTACGGTATTCAAGAATTATTACGAAAAGTTATCAGGCAAAATAAAATAACGTCTCAAAATTTCAATAATATCGAAATTTACTTACGAGCTTCAGACGTCAAATTTTGGTTTCTTCTACGTTATTAATAAAGGAAAACATATTCTTTTTGTGTCAAAGTTTCCTTTTATAGAAACTAGAGGAAATTTTCGAATTTTAAGAAAAATGAGCGATTTTTGAATAATTTTATTATAAATTATAATCAGAAAAATTGTAAATAAAAGAATAATGATTAGTAATAGCATATAAATATAACATTGAAAAAAATCAAGTTCAAAAATGAATATTATGTTTGTCCAGACTTTCTCGTATTAAACCTCAAATGTAATCTTCCTTCATATTCTCGTTTCACTTCCCTCGATATAACAATTATTGAGTATTCAAGTTACAAAAATATTAATACGTTCAAAAACGAGTTATTTTTCTAAGTTGGCAGGTCGTTCGGTTTACAATTTTTTTGAATTGTTATTACTAAATGGCACATCTTTATTCCCGTCATATATAAAAAGAACGAAATACCTAGTAATTCCAACCATAAACATTTTTTCCCCAAAGAACATAATTTGTATTGATAAGCCTGAAAAATAAAACATACAGTACCAAATCTAGGGTATTCGCGCCTATGACCTTTCCCTAGTACTGGTTGCGCCGATCATCAGGAACATCGAATATTGACAAACTTATCTCTACGACCTACGAGGCGGAAGTCAAGGGAGAAAGGAGACCATTCGGTTACAGTGCGAAACGCGTTCGCTCGGTTGGAACTTTATTCGACGTGTGCAAGGTGGTATGGGTCTATTTAGTACAGGGGTGTGGTATCTTATATTCGCGCATCTCACCCATCCCTTTCTTACCACCCAACGCTTTCTTATTTTCCAGGAGAAAAATCGAGAATGTCGTTCGCACAACGAACAAACCTCTACTCTGGAATCGAGCCCCATCCAGCGTATAAAAAGCTTCTCTACGTATGTGTAGAACCCGCACCGACTACAATCACCTCGCTCTTCTACTAGCGTTACACCCTCGCCTATCTTCTTTACATGCTGGCGTCATCCAGCAATACCAAATCTTTCTTGTATATATACGTGTGTATGCACATTGTATTATATGCTTATGTATACACACATATATATGTATTACGTACATATATTATATCCATGCACATGTACTGCATCGTCCGTACTCTGTATGACTCTCTCGTTTGCGCACTGCATGCATACGAAATTTCACCAGGTTCGAGTTTTCTCGACCTTCCCGACGAAATATGACTTTTTCGACACGCCCTCCCTTGGTCCGGAAAGTACAACTATTTTCCTGCCTCCTACCCGGACTATAACTGCAGATACGAGTCATAGAATGTATAAGATAATTTCCGATGTGAAAACAGCCATCGCACCTTGTCATACAATATTCTGTAATGATACGATGATATATGGATTTGAAAAAGCGAATTAATCTGAATATGAATGAATCGTTTTAAGAAATCCAACTGTCAATCGCTTGATGTGTAAAATAAACAACCATTCATTCATGGGAGTGTCATTGTGTATATGCGAGTAAGAGGGCAGGAATGAAGGAGCTGATCGACAGCGCTCTTAGCGGCGATGTTTTGTACCAGAGTATTGAGAGAGATGGAGATAATGACTTCTTTATGGTGGTATCTTCGACTGCTCGTAAAAGGACGCTATTCACATTGTCACCGTTTTTGCAATTAATCCAGTCAATGTACCCAACAAGAATTATCTATAGTATCGTATATCTTGTGATCTTTGACTTACTTACACCAACTTTACACGGATCGACCATTAAACCCACCGGATGCGAAGATCGCATTGAACAGTCCAGTGTCGTGTTTACAAAAACGTTTGACAGTGCGAGCGTGCCCAATCTCTTATTTACCACGTTTCTGATTGACTGAAACGCTGCATGCTCTAATTTTGATCCCAACTACAAGAAATGAAATCATTATGCTAGTACACTGTAATAATGGTGATATCGATGCGACAAGTGGTCGCCTCAAGACTGGATCGAGCACTGTTGAATTTGTCCCGCTTATGGTAGCTCAAGGTTTTCCATCTGTGATGAACGACGTTGAAAGAACAAACGATACAATTGCATTGCAATCGTGAATGACGACAATATATTGTATTCGATGTCCCAATCTGTCTCATTTATCAACATTCTTTCTCTATCAGTACTTGGCATCAATCTAACACGATGCTGCTGGATTTACGGCAAACATCTTCTTTTTTCTTCCATTGGCAGAATCTGCCTGCCGAATAAAAAGCGGTTGGGTTCACGGAGTGTCGCACGACTGGTCAGCACAAGTGTTACATGTGGTCGATAATATATAGAAAGAGTACTTGGGAATCCGTGTATGTGTTTCACAGGCTATTGGATAGTCATTAACACCGTGACACGCTCTAGCCTTGTCTTCCGTCAACCTTCACCGCATTTTGACCATTGCCAAGAGATACTCGAGTGTCTTCGAGCCGTGGTAATTACTCGGTCTGTCGAGCTCGAATCAACGTTTGTAACCCGATCAGAGAATTTCACATTACACAGTCGGATACGCGTGTGGTAATAGGACGCGAGATACAGTGTATTTGGCTTCACTCGATGATATATGTATATACATATATGTATACCACATAGACACATGTATGCGTGTGTAGTACGGTAGTTACGTATATCTGGTACACTTCGCGCACTATACGCCATGAGGCGAAGGTCCTCTTGATCCTCTCGACTTAACTGGCACAGAACGCGTTTTGCCAGCCGTACATGCCAGGCCTCTCTCTCTCTCCTCTTACACTAAGAGTATATGGGCTATATAGCGCGAGAACAATTTGAGACAATGTCGAGAGTGAGAACTCTGAAGCGTGTCCAAACCCAAGCTGGTGAATCTCGTAGCGCCAGGTGGCAGGCATGGATTTCGCCTGCTGGTTCACCCTTCGTTGCGAACACCAAGCCATATATATGTAATACCTTGTATGGAAATATGTACACATATATATATTCGTACGAGCCATTTTCTAAAATCATGACACCAATTTGAACATCGTGGTCTCAGATTTCGAACTTCAAAGTTCGTTCACGTACATCGGGCAGCAGACATAGGTACTTACATGCTAAATCGATTTGTATAAATGGAAAATTATATTTTTTTATATCATAAGTTCGTTAATTAAATTTGTAAATCATATATTCCCAGATTTTCGATTAGATAGTCACGAAAGTCATAATATAAAATTGTTCGTTCTATATTCCAGCAGGACCGTTTAACGATTGACCTTCTCGTTAATCACCAACCCGCTCTCTTCAAAGCCAGAACATAACCACTAAGAACAATCAACAAATGTTAGATAACTGCATCCTTTATTACACGCGCTTATATATATATAATTCATATATACCACATTGCTATTACATAAGTTACTATCTTCTACACGAATACGATATTTTACACAAAGATACATCATGTGACGTTTATGCAGCCAATCTGCACATTTATGCATCCGCAATTCATACACATAACCTCTATTATGAAGCCCGCAAGCACATACTCGTGACTAGGTTTCCACATAGGTGAAAGGCAGGCCGCATAATCGTTTGCAAAATTGGAAATGCGAGGGTGTAAAGGGAGAAATCGTCGGTGACGGCCGAGTAGACTGATGATCGCGCGATATTAAATAGTCAAATACTGCAAAGGACAGTGATGAGGTGGTAGCGCACAATGCACAGGGGAGTGGGGGGGGCGGAATGGCGCGCGAAAGAGGAACGATGGCCTGGGAGGGGGGGGGGGTAAACAGCCCTCGCAGTACAGCGAAAACCTCATGACCGTTCGTTGGCATCGATCTACCACGAGAACAGGTATATACACCATGAGCACTCACAGTATAGAGACAAACCTCAATGGTAGGTGTCCCCAATCAGAAGCGAAATACTTTGTGGGAAAGCAAACGCAACTTTGCAAGCCTTTCGTGCGAACGAGTGGGGTATCATACAAGGTGGTAGGGATGAAGAAAGAGCGACGGAAGGAGCTAAAGTAAAGAAATGGATGGACGTAGAATGGCGGGGGAGAGAAAAGGGAACCACGTCACGACTACTTTGAGACACGAGAAGGGTTCGATGTAGCACGAGTTCCCTAATTGGACGTATGGGGGATATAAGCCCAACACCGAACGACGGCGAAACCATTCCGTGCACGCTCTCACCCGGCTCTCACCTAACCACACGGGACTACTACTCTGTGTATTCCTCTGAATCACAATGTCCTTTGAGGACTTTGGTTATATATGTATGTATATCTGTCAGTATACATATATCTATACGCAATAGCCAATAATTTAGCAGTACACGCGATCCTCGAAACAGCTCCAATCCATTAGTTTCGCGCTTTGATATCTCAGTTCACTTAGCTGGAAATGTTCGGATTTTCGAAACAGCTTCTCTGTGACCTACAACGTATATCTGCAGAACTTTCGCCAATTGGTCAATAGTGTAAAAGTAAACAGTGATATGTATATTCATTTAATAGCTATTGTTTTATCGTTGATAATCGAATTATGAGAATTTAGGGTTTAGAGGTCAGCGATCGTTATAAAGGACTTTGCAATCATCCTCTAGCGTAACTGCGATAACAACGACCATGATATCCGATTTATTCAATCAACCGTACAATTTTGAACAACCATTATATTTACCGAGAATTCCCCACTTTAAACGAGCGTATTCGATTACCTGTGATAAATGAACAATAATACAGAGTATTCTGAAAAAGAATGTTGTTCATTACTAAACGTGCGGTTGCGCTCGATCAATGATTACATTGAATTCGAGGAATGAACAATTATGTTCGCCCATCAAGTTTGCTTTTTCCAAATATAAATTCATTCCAAGAACTGAATATCGACATTACCCCGGAGCAATGATACGTTTAGTAATATAAATAATTGTCTACATCATTTGTAATGAGAATTTGATAGTACGAATGCTTTGAACCAAGAATATGAATGAGAATACGTTTGATGCGCAGCATTACTGAGGAATTCGGCGAATCTTTCTTCTCCTTGATTGGGACTTTGGAAACACTTCCTCTCTGAGGTATACACCAAATGAAATGGACGTATTCCTCGATAATTGTAACGCCTATGCTAATCATCGAATCCTACATTACGGCGTAGTCACATCTGACTTTGATGAGGATCCAACTCCCATCACCACACTAAGCAGGAATCACCACACTAAGCACGAATCATAGGACATCGAGCCTCAAGGATGAGATGCGTGATTAAATAAAAAGTTAGACTGTTTAATCTTTTTCTGTTCATTATATGTTCAAATTATGCATGTGCAGTTATACTTCACTTTATTGACAAGAATTTGGTTTCGCACTAGTCATCAACGTTTAGGTACGACCTTGTAACTGAAAGAGTAAGTCGATTATAATTAAACGGAAAAAGCTAAGTACAAAATACTAACATGACTAAAGAACAATCCATATACAATAAATTATAAAACAATAATAATATTACACAAGTTTGTTAAAACCCTGTAAAAATATGCAATAGAAAAAAAATGTCCAATTCTATCTTGGACTCACTGTACTATAATGTTTTTAAAATTTATTGTTTCGAATGAAAATGGCGTTCAATATCCATGGACTGGAAGCTCTGAAGTTCCATCTTGAGTACATGTCCACCATGCTTCTGTCTAGACCTGGCTTGTTACGTCCATCTTCGTATACCACCCCGGTTTCCCGGCGAAAAGGAATCTCTGTAGTCTGTTTCACGATACAATATATATATGTATATTTGTACGTGTATGCAGTGAATACATAGGTATAAAGTTGCATGGGACGTCGATCTCAAGCGTTTGGACAGGTTAAATCACTGGGAAAGGTAGGTTATATTGCCGCTCCGACGAGGGAAAATTGAGGAGGGTATGCTTCCACCTTCCACCTCGCTACATATCCGGCGCCCAAGAGAGATAGCCCCCTTCCTATTGCCAAGTCGTTCAAGCACTCCGCTACTGTAGCGGAGTGGCGGTACAGTAAACCGGAAAGAGATGCACGAAACTAACGCCAGATGGCGGTAGGAGGTGCTGCGCGACGCGGCTCGTTGAAGGGCAAGGGGACAGGGAGGAGGGAAGTCGTGAGTGAACGTCAGGAGAGCGAGGAGCCCTAGTACATGTTTGCTAGTTACGGGGGCTCCGCGATCGGCGGAAGGACCCGCACGCGAGACTCTCTCTCTCCCACGGGGCCACTTCTATCGTTCTCACTTCTGCGAGAGATAAGCCGAAGCCGTTCCGCTTACAAATATATGGGGGTCCAGGCTGCCGAAAAATGTGCGAACGTGGAATTTACGCGCAGACACCGGAGAGCGAGAAAGAAATTCGTATAGGAGAGAAAAAGAAACGGGATGAGATGTGCAAGGGAGAGTCACGTAGCTGCGATGTCTTTTCAACGAATACATTTTGGCACAAATGTACGAGGGGTCGTGCGTATGTGCGGTAAGGGAAATTGATAAAACTCGACGTTGGAAAGAAGACGTCGGAAAACCTGGTTATTCTCTCTCCAACCTCATCCCGGATGTAGCATCAAATGGAAATTGCAAAGCAACATCAATGCATGAGAAACATCAGGTGGAATTCAGGGACTTGAGGGTGAACGACGGGGCTTGTTCACTGATCACTACTTTAAATATTTAAATTATTACACCGAAAGTCGAAAAAAACCTCGCGAATACAAATTTTCCATCCAACCGAAAAGACTTTTTGTCTTTCCATTGAGAGGAACAAGTCCGCAATGATTGATTTATAAATTTCTCAATGCTTAGATGGAAACAATCTCAATATGAACATCGCGTATCCCTTTCAAAGCCATTCAACTTTCATGTTGTATGGCTTCATTTTCTTCAAATGCGACCTCATTTTCTCGATTTATTTTCATCGATGAATAAAAATGGGATGCCATGTATATATGCATATGTTGCACTATGGGTTATATTATAGAACTCGGGCTCGTAAGAGAATTTGGGAGGCTGACGTTCTCGTTCGTTGTGTAATCGTGTGGATGTGCGCTCTCTCGTACGCTGTGCCACTGGCAAAGCTTTGCTGAGGCAGATCAAATCACCCGAGCGTATTTGTTCGATCATTCGTTCGTTCAGTCATTAAAGAGTGAAAGAGGCACAAAGAATGGAGTATGGGAAAAAGGACAAAAACGCGCTTGCACAGCCAAATAGTACACGATGACGTGGTAGACATTAATGAAAACTAAAAAATTGAATTCTGTAGATTCAACTATTGTGGATAGAATAATCATGGCTCGAACATATTATTTGATTACTTATTTCGGACGTTTCATTATGGAACTATTATATAGGAATCCGACCTACATTCTTTATTTAATTGTTACAACGCAATTAGTAAAAGAGGTACAAGCGCTGTATTCAATTATAGTGAAAAGATGGTCGTAAATTATTGGGCCTAATTAGAATTAATTATAATTAATATTATAACTAATTATACCAAAATTGGATATGTCATCATAACCTGACTAATTAATATGCAGTACTGCGTTTTCATTTAGTCTCCATTGACGATATTAAAATTCTATATAAAAATACATTGCTGGAGTAACTAGACGATAAAATTTGTAATTGATTTTTAATATTTCCAACCCTGTTGCATCAAATTCACTTCGGCACAAGTAATTTTCGACTCGTCTCTTTGATTATCGCAGCATAAGGGAGAAATGCAGGGAGAAGAGAGAATGGATGGAAGTTAAATGAAAATCGGGTATAAAGGCTGAAGAGGACGCAGCAAACTACGCATGCATAAAGAGGATATTGGCATGGACACTTCTCTCATGAAAAAAAAAGTATATAAAAATTGGAAATATACTATAAACGATATGTAGATTCAACTTCCTTGTGGAGACTTCTTTTCATAAAAATACGATTTTGCAAGCTCTTCGTATAAATCTGTGAAAAATGATATAGGTTTTTAAACGAATAAAAGATTTTTTATTCGGAAAGTGATAGCTGATAATACGGGAAGTAGCCATTTATCTGGCCCACAATTATTGATACTGAGGCAATTATTTTCTAAGCATTAATTCATGGAATAATTAAATTATTATTACTACGAGTTTATCATAATTGCATCGCAATAACTCATAGTGATGCGACTCATCGGTTAATAATGACGGTGGTACAGGTATAATTAAAATGATTTTGAGCCTTCAGAACTTCTCGTACTCTTTTATACTTTCTCCTGATAAAACTTAACTTCTCGATCGACCACAGTTAAAATTGTTTCATTGAATAGGAAGTATTTTTGTGTACTTGTAATAGTTATAGTTCAAAGTAACCAAGCTTGATTTTATTTATTTTTTCAAACAGTTTCAAATTAAAATGCATTATTTTTACTTAAAATATGTTCATTGAAGAAATAGTAATTTTTAAAAATGGCTATGCTCAACCATGTTACAAGTACGAAAATTTGCATGTAACAATTGTACATATCCGACTATTACTGCTAGAGTTATCGACTGCACCAGTTCAAAAAACGTTTTTTTTTCAATAAAAATATACTTACATCTGCTTTAATATACAGGAATAACATATGTTCAATTGAGCCCAAAAAACTATTAACAATAACTGAATTAACAAAGTTCATACAAGAAAAGCTTCCTTTTCTGACCGCCACAGCGGGGTTCTGTCTTAAACGTGACGTAAAACAAAAAATAGAAAATTGTTGAAGGAATATAATTCGTTGAGTTATAATAATCTTCCATGCCCAATGCGAGTTGATTGCCCTTCTTTCCGTTGTGAATCAAGTGCATCGGTCCCGGAGAAATATGCTGCACTGTAAACTGTGAGTTTTCCCTGAGGGTTGGCAGACGTTCGTTTTCCGGACGAATCGCTCGTCGCGCCGTACGCCGATTTGACCACGCCGCCGGAACGGATAGTTTACGAGCAAATAATAATGCCACATTCGACTATCTGTACAGGGAATTCAAATACTGCGACAGAAATTTGTTCGTGCATATTGTACGCTATCTCTTTCCCTCCGTAATTTTCAGATCATGAACGGGAAAATAATTCTGTACACGTACGATTTACTTCCGGTTGATCGCTTTTGTAATTACTAACGGACATCCGGTGTATACACAACCATCGATAAGTCCATTTATCGCAGGTCTTTGACCTCTGTACGCCCGGTTCTAAAATCGTAAATTTCGAAGATCTCGAACAAGAGAACGATTGAAAATGGTGCACAATCGTTTACGATATTACAGGTTATGTTGATTAATGAGAGGCTCGTCTCCCCTTTCTATAATAACCTCGAGTCCCGATCGCATTGAAATTGTTGAATAAAACGAGGCATTATCATTAAACGATTACAATCCGCAATTATCAATTTCGTCGCTATGGAGTTTCGGTTTATGTCCGATCGCCGATTGGTAGAAATATGGAATTAATTTATTTCGCTGCATGTCACGGGACTCGCGTTTTCCGTCATCACCAATTTCATGCAAAGATTGAAATTGTAATGGACAATGTGTACTCGAACTTTTATGTACCTTCTACCTAATATAGTTTTTCCTCTAACGATATGTGATTATGATTGACTATTATATTATATAGAACAAATATTAGTCAACAAAATTGCGCTACGAGTGTACATGGAGAAGCGAGAAATCACTAGGCCGCGTGGTACAAACTATCGACGAGCGTGGCGCTGCGGCGCCATTGTCAAGCTTGGGGGAACGTTTACCGCACGGTCATAAAGATTCGCAATCATGGTAAACGTTTCGCACACCTACCGAAGGAAATTCTCACAACACAAAATGTGTAGATAAGCTTTCTTGTACGGAAATATTGGATTAAAATATTGTTCTAATTATTATGACGTACTGTCAAACGGGATTACCTTGAACAGGTTTAGGAAGTTTTTCGTAGATAACTTTTTCTTAACCAAAAAGACTTCAACTAGAGGTTGCTGCATTATATTCTCGATATGTTGCAATTTACAATTACAAATACATTTAAACCATATTTTAGTGCTCTCCTAAATCAGACCCAAAAACTGTTAAATTTACTTCTATAAGATAAAATCTGTAAGTACTCGGATTTGATAAGATATCTTATCGTTCACTTGGGGAGTAAAGAGGAGTGAGAAAAAGGAAGCACGGAGGGTAGGTCGAAATGTGTTTCAGAATGAAATTGCTTCGAATAATTCCCGCTGCATTAATTTTTCAGTACGATGTGGCCATCCCCGCTTTGTGCCGAGTTAAGCGTGAATTATGAACACATTAGAGAAAGGGGTGGTTTCAGGACTGTAGGACGGAAAAGTGGGAGTCCTGGCGAGAAAGATGGGGAAGGAAAGGGGTAGGAATTGATTTATGACCGAAGAGCAGCGTCTCGCATATCTAATGTGGTAACATGCTCTATTCCCTCGGCATCGCGGAGCGGCTGCATGCGAAATGGGGCGGGCCATGCGAAGAATACGATTAATCTGTGCGAGACCGCGCGCACGAGAACATCGGAGAGTTCGTTCTCCTTACGAGCTCTCGTTTTGCGAATTTCCATTCTTAGACTTATTGTACGATCTTCTTTTACATTACATAGTGACGAAACAATTATATACGATGTTTGAATGCCACAAGCAAACAATTCAAGAAATAAAACGCCACGTGTTAAATTGTATCGAAGCAGGAGTCAACAATGATTACTGACATAAATAAATTTATAAGTTTTTATATTACGTCGTTATCAGCAATAACAATTAATTCCTCTTCGAGGTTATAAAATTCACTCTAATAAAGCCAACCCTCATAATTATTTCATTGCGAAAATCAAACGAAAACTTTTTAGCTTTTTGAAGATGTCGTTTGATGGTAAAAAAATAATTCTGGATTTTTATTTTATTTCTTTAATTATATTAATGAAATAATCAGCAGGATATCGTTCATTGTTGAGACAATTTATTTTCTGGGGATTCGCAGTTGCTATGTACTTCGATAAGAGGTATCGATGGTTATTAATTGCAATTGCAGCTATTCCGAATCGTTTGTAAAAATACTATTCAGAAAATATAGACATTCAGAACACATTTTAACAGGTAATACCAATGATTGCGTAGTGTGGTACGAAACATCCAATTCGTAATTGGGAAGGTGGATGCGTTTTCGAGGTATATTTTTTTGTACCATTTGAAGAGTATGAAATTGGTTCGAATTCCCTCCATCCAAGGCTGAAATAGTAGTTAAAATTCCCGAATCCAATTTTTGACATATCGTATAAAATTGGATATTCATGGAATGCAATATGTCAATATGTTATACCAATATCTTTATGTATTCCTGCATGTTCTTTTCCCCAATGGGATACTCACCATCATCAGAGATCACCCAAAGATTTATGTATTTGAACGAGAAAGCATGGATCGGATATGTAATAATATTATTTCTATATGCCATATATATATTCGCAATTTCTACGATTGAGTGAAAAAAAATGAATCGAGTATTGATCGCAAGAGTCTCTTCAGGACATAGGGATCTCGCGTTGTGGTTAAAGAGTTTGCCAGAGGCGGAGTATATGCAACGATAGCCCTGGTGAGGCGCCGCCTGCGTCCTCGCACGGACAAGAGATACACGTGACAAGCATGAAGAAAAAAAGAAAAGTAATCCCGACTGACGGAGAACCGGTCGCTAGGGATGAGGAACGGAACGGCGGAAAGGCATTGACTCTGGCCTAGGGTGGGGAATCCCTCCATCCGATTCTTTTTTTCATCCCAAGGGCTTCTCGATGATTACATCATTCTTTCGCCACGGGCACCCTTCCTCCCATCCTCCCTTCGCCACACCAATCACCTTGCACAGCCGACGTATCTACGCTTCATCTCCTCGTGCCACATTATAACCGAGTACGGGCAAAAACATCCCCTATTCTCCTTACTTTTGGGTGTTTGTAACTTTGGAAAAGCATCGATTTTCTTTTTTATATTTATTTCAAATACGACGTTCCGAGAATATTTCCTGAAAACTTTAAGTCAATTTGAGGAAAGTTAACGCAGTTATTGGTTTTTAAATTGTAGTCGACGTGCAAGATAGCAAAGTTTCGTCAAAACTTGGAACGCATCTCTTTCAAAAGAGCATTTTCAAAATCGCGATTGAAAAATTGATTGAAGAATGTTTATATTTTATTTAGAAATTTTGATCAAATTGAAGTTTAAGTTTTTACTTGTTAAATTTCAGTAAACCTGTCACCTGATCAAGAAATGAAGGTAAACATGAGCACAGTGGCATACACAATTATTATACTTAACTTATTTAATTAGAAAAAAACATAACTTTCGGGGAACGGACCGAATGGTTGCTAATTCTCATAAAATCTATTCGCGCAAACTTCAAATTAGTCAACGCTTCAATTAGAACTCCGCCACATGAACTTAATTCTTAATTTGCATTTACCTCCAATTTATATTCAAACTGAGCTTGAACTTAATTACAATGGAGCGTCGATTAAAGATTCAAGTTCAAACTTGCTTAGGAACTGAAAGTTGCATTGGGATTTCAGTTTGTTAAGTAGAAACCGAATCAATGTAAGAATTTCCAACTCAAGACCGAACTTTATCTAAAATTCAACGTTAACTACTTCGAATTCAATTCCTAAAATCAAAACTACATATTTCGATCGACCGATATAAAATGAGGCGAAACGCGACGAATAACTAAACAACACTCCTATTTGCTTAGAAACGGGATCGTTCTTATTGCCACTGGCACGAGCGATATCCAACTTTGAATAAAAACTGATTAGACTCGTTTCTCTTTATCTCCATAGTCGAGCTGTCGAGTTTGACGATTATGTTCGGATTTTACTGCAAAGCTTTTTAGTGTCTCTGACGTTCTGGGAGGAAAAAAGAAAGGATGGAGGTCCATATCCAATTTCTAAAATTTCCAAGAGAGCGGGAAGGTATGGAGTATAACTCTCGTTTCGTCGAAGATGTTTCGTGGTGGAATCATGCCAACGAGATATTCCACGACGGGGGCATTACTATTTATGTCCAACGTAAAGGAGAAAGCTCGACAGCTCGTGGATAATACAACGCGACGTCAGCCACATAAGCTGTTATATACATACCCACACACACATCCACACACACAGGCACATGTATTTCGAAAATGGGTTTCTGTGTAGAATGGACTCGCTTGGATCAGGCGTCAGGCGCCGGTATATATATATATATAAATAATAAATAGTTTAGACGCATATATATATAGCAGACGTAAAAGTATGAAACCGGGACTATTTTGTAAAAATTACACGTCTGTAGTTTAAAAATGATAACCAATATTACAGACAAATGGACACGACTTTTTGCGTCACATGCAATTGATTCGTGAGTTCTTGTTGAGTTTGGCTTGCAATTACTTATCTGCGATTTTTTTCAGTGGTTTCCCAGCTCTTCATTTCTTACGTCAAATTGACGACTGGCTAATTTTTTGAACCACTGGAAACACTGTATTTTACCAAGAGCATGTTCACCGTAAGCTTCGACAAGCGTTCGATGCGATTCTGCAACAGTTTTCTTCAAATGATAGTAAAAAACAAAATGCTGTTCGCAAATCGTAGTTCATGGGCACAAAACTCGACATATTTAAGCTTATAGAAAAATATACCGGTTTATGGAAGGTGGGTTATTGTGTCTAGGAAAGCTAGAGCAGCAAAGTACGAAGCACTTTGTTGCTCGGTTGGTTTTATGTCTCGCTGTCTTGATAATTCGCAAACAAGTTTCCAATAATTGTAATCGATACGAGTACATACATCTGCACTTAAGTCGATGATGCGATGCACCCTTTCGACTATTTCCTATTTCCCTTCCATGCGCGTTTACAGAGATATGCTTATTTCTTATGAAGGTAAGTCCACTCGTGTCTTCTCAAAGTTTTCTACATTTTCATGGAAAAGGAACATATATATGTTACTACGAAAACGCAATACACCATATATAGTACAGAAAACAGAATAGAGCGAGGCAATAGCAATGAAATAGTTGAAGCAAGTGTCTCTCTCCCATATTTCAATCACGCTTTCCTCTCCTCCAGCAATCTCAGGGCACTGTCTCTAGTCGTTCATGCCTTTCTTCTCTCGGTTGTTCGCCATGCCATATTCTTGGAAGAATCTGAAACTATCCCTCGGAGAGCACTGCAGCATACCATCTTTTTCCCTTTTCCCTTCTTCTCTTTCTCTCTCTTTCTCTCTCTCTCTCTCTCTCTCACCGTCTTTTTTTCTTCTCGACTCAGACAAAACTTGGATCCCAGGGTTTCTCTCCGAGAAAAGTGCATCTCTTTGGTGTTTCCTTACTCGTCGATGCTGCAGTGACGGGAGGCAAAAGGGTGAAGGATGGGAGGTCAAGTGAGTTATCGGGAAGGTTTCAAATGCGATTGCAACCGGACCGAAAAATCTAGAAAAATACATTAAACTCCCTTCCTCATTTCTTCCCTCGGTATTTCTTTGCCCTCTTCGTTCTGACCTCTTTTTCACTCACTGCTGTGAAAAGTAAACATTTCGATATCTTGTACTCTAGACACCCAGCCTCCCCCCTTCCCATATATAGGCGGAGAGGAAAGGGAAAAGAAGCGTTTCAAAAGTTATTTCGCAGATGTATTATAGGTTGATGGAACGATGAAATCGCATCAGGGTTGTGTATGCCGAGAGTCGGACGTACAGAATAGGAAGACAGGAAAAGAGTGCGGTCGATCGCTTTCCAGTCTCTTTCTCGTCTTTTGCCACACTGCATTATTCTCGTCTCTTGCCTATACACATATAAATATATATAACGAAACGAGGATTCACCGATCCGTGGCACGCTCGGCCTCGCAGCGATCGATTATTCTTTTCAATCGTGAACTTCGTACTCGCGCCCGGCTAATCGGATAACGTCCGAGTTGCTCCCTACTTCTGCCGCTGCTGCTCTCAAACCCAAGAGAACCCATTGGCAAAACTGGAGAGGTGAGGGGGTTTACACCAGGGGTCAACGGGGAGTTCCGGAGGTCGTCGTTGAAGCCCACTGCCAAAAGGGTGAACATTTTTTCCAGAGTGGATCCAACCGATAAGAAGTCACATCTCGTTCCGTACCGGCTTCAAACTCACATTGTTACTCTCACCGGCGGATCGAGACTGGCATGGAATGGAATAGAGAGAGAAAGAATCGATTTTCCAGCCTGAGATCGAAATGTATATGTGCCTAGCAGGCCATGTAATTGACTGTCGGCGAGCCTGGATTTCCACCGACCATCGCGCTCACTGGAAAATAATATTGTCGCGTATATGTGTCCGTATTGGGGGACGGTGGATGAGATTGCGAGTGAAACGTTTCGAAACGAAATCAGATGTTTTTCACCCTTCGTCGATATGTCAGCAAGAAAAAGAAAAATAAATAGAGGAATCAAACTGGAAAGAAAGATGCATTAGTATTTCCACTGCGCCAATTCCATTCCTCAAATTTAAAGTCCGATGGACGAATAACGATCTGTTTTTTTGCTTTTCACGTAGAAGTCTCGAATAGCGTTCGCTTAACGAGTCAGCGTCGATTTCAGAGATGGCATTGTACAAAATCAGCGAAAACAAAAAAACGCTGCAGTGACGTTTCGCATCGACCGATGGTAATGGCGGACTCTTACGACTCGTGGTGCAATTCTCGCACACGAACACCCATGAGGGCGCTCGTACACAAACATTGGCGGCGCGTAATAAACTTGTTTTCCCGTTTGTGGGCTGTAAAAATACCTTGGGAACGAACACGTACACGTGTTCGCAGCGAGAACAATTTGCTGGTCGCGTTTCGTTCTCGTTCTCTCCTTTCTTTTCTTTCTCTGGTTTGGTTGATGCATCAACACTGCGGCGGAGAGCTACGTACCTCTGAAATACGTGGATTCGCTCGCACACGATAAAACAAACACATCCCCGTGGTCTTATATAACATTCCAGTAGCGTAAAGCCCTATGAGCCCATCGACTCCCAGTTCGCTCTCATAAAATAGAAAGGACGAATGCGACCCTGGGTGTAACGTCGGTTCTTCTTTCCCAGAAATACTATGCGAGCTGAAAATGTTGACGTGTGTTCAGGATAAACCTTTTCGTTTAGTCCACAGAGCCAGATCGTTCGGACGCAAACGATGAACGATACCAAATTGCTTACTTTGTCCGGACACCTACGCCATGCAATTTAAGTCTGCAAACATCTACGAGCTACGATAAACGCAGGTTCATGGACACGATTCTATAAACGAAGTCCTCCCAAAAGAATTAATAAAATGTTTCTTGGGTATGGAACGGTATTTTTGTAAATTGCACAAAACGACGTACGCACTGCAAATATTCTGGGGTGTCTTGGAAACAAACACATCAACGGTGTCTTCCTATAGAGAATTCCACAAAATCCGTGAGCTTAATGAAGGTTCTATGAGGTATTTTGAGTATACTTTCAGTCCCATTTAAACACTCGTGGCTATCATGAACCACGTTGAATAAGGGCATATTTCCCACAAAAGGACAATTTTAACACGAAATCGATGAATGGTATTAATCAACGGTATGTTGATGAACAATGAGGGAAGAGTGCGAACTCTTCAGGTTTAATCGAAAATGATAAATTTTTTATGGGGCTCGTTAATGAGATAAATGAAGTGCCCTGTGAACAGCAATAAAGTTCGAAATGATTCTTATTAGGTTTCCGGATTTCAATGAGCTCCCATTTTCCTGTTTTATTCACAGAAATGATATTCACAATATCATGCATTGTTAAGAGGTCATGAATAGTTATAACGTTGGAAATATTGATTTTTGTTACAATGTTTACACAAGTTCAATATGCCGACAGTACGCCATCAAAATTTTAGATCGGGCGGATGGAAGTTATCGAATTTATGAGCTTTAAAAATGTACGTTGCGGGCGAGAGTGGAAGTGTTTCAAAACTTTAATTTCTATTTTCCCGAAAGAGCGTTATCAAAAATTAGTCGACCATGATTTCACGAAAAGAAATCTACTGATTTTGTTCAAACTAATTTCGGATTCATAGAAACAGTATTTCATCAAAGAATGTCTATATTTTTTTATTGACTACTAAAAAAAGATCCATTTTTTGTTGAACATCCAATATTTCACTTTGAACAGTTGCCATTACAATTCGAATAAATATTAACCAACATTAAATATTACTTTAAAATATTCATAAAAACGAACAGACGATTTTTTGTCTACCAAAACATCAGTAGTTCTTGTGGAAAAACAGGACAAAAGGTGTGATTATTCGTTTTTCTTTTTTGACCAAACGCAATCCCCGTTCGTCCACCAGACAAATATAAAATACATTACTCACCCGTGACCTTGATGTGATAGGGCAATTGAGCTCTCCATGTACCCTGCATTTTTCTGTCAGGTGCAACGCAGCGGTATTCCCCCGCGTCCTGATAAACAACTCGACTGAGGGCAAGTGGTCCGGGTCCACCCGCGGGATCCATGCCTGGACCGTGTCCCCAACATCCCCCGTCGCACTCCAGAGTTACAGCACCGCCTATTTGAACCTCCATTTTTCGGGAATCCATTGCCTCGCCATTCAGTGCTTCCGCCTCGGTCTCCATATCTGGATTATCTGACAGACAGTTATTTTTTTTAAATGTTCTCAAGAAACTTTAGTTAATCGTGCTATTTCAATAAACACAAACCATCCAATACTCCAATGGTCAACGTTTCTGCTAAGTTTGAAAGGAAACCTATCCCTATTCCAAACACTGATTGAAAAGTTTTCTCGTTACACGTTGTATCTAAATACAATGAGGATCGATCGTCTCAGTAAGCCTTACACTATGCTATTTTGTTCAAACTTCCGAAATCCTGTAAGGATTGAATGGACCATGGACATCCAGTTCATCTTCCGCCATACAAGTCTTGAGCAAGCTGACGGCGCAGTATCTGTTTTGGATCATTACAGCTACACGCGATGGGAATATCGAGTATCTTCATATACGCGAATAATCTTTGGCTATAAAAATATAAGGTCCTACAAAACGAGAATTATATAAAAAGAAAGAAGAGGATCGCAAGTTCCATCGTGGCTCGAGGTCTCCGTTCCTTGTGACTTGTTCGATGACGACTTCATCTATGTGTCTGTGTGTATCGTGGTGAGCCGGTGCCTTCTCTCATTCAGTCCAATCGGGATCAGTTGCACGTATCGAGGATAAACTTTAGTTTGTCCCTGTTCACGACACCCTCACCTTAACACGCCTAGAAGAGCGACAGGAGTGTGGAACAGGACGACCCCGTACAGTCCCCGTCCCCTCCTCGCTCTCGTTCTCTGTTTCTCTCATAGCGCCAGAGACCATTCCGTTCCTCGCTGCCTTCGTGGCATACTCTTCGAGCTATATTGCGGTACTACAGATCGAGTTTCGAATCCTGGCAAGCCGCACGACTCTTCGCAATGACCGAATCCATTCTTCCCCTCCAGCCATGCCTCTCCTCTCTCTTTAGCTGTTCCTCCAACACATATTCCCTTCGTTCCTCCACTTACACGACATATATACCCCTCGATAAGCTATTATACTTGTGTGTACGTCATCGATCGCACGCTCATCCAAAGAACCATTGGTGCGTATAGACAAACAAAAGTTTTCTTGATCCCGAGCTTCGCTAGCCACGTCCCAGTACCGGCAAGGATTCGGCTCATCCTCCAGATATCCTCCCAGACTTTTTTTTCATTCCCGCTCAAACTTCTGCATGAAAGTTTGATACAGCAAAGAGAGTATTTGCGCAAAACTTATAGACATGGTTAACTCTCGATAGGAGATGCACGAAGAATTTCCAAAGGGGGTAAGAAAGTATATGGGGCTCAGTCAAAGATTATTTTATGCACGTAGATAGAAGCGGACACGTTTTGCAATTTTTCTTGTCCGTCTGTACCGATCCGGAATAAATTGGGCCTATTTGTACCTAATACATTGTTATTCAGCGACAGGATCGATTATAGTTTCAGGTATGTGATGGTTATATTAAAGAGGGATAGCATTCTTATTATTTCACTAAAACATTACAGATATTTATGCGTTTTTTAGATATGTATATCATGAACCTGAACTCCAAAAGACTAAGGAGCTGTGTTTGGGACTAAGTAAGACAAAAGTTTTACTGAAATCAGTAGGGTTCATTAGGGTTACTGTTATAACGCCGAGGAAGGGTAATCAATTATATACGCTAATAGCCATGTAATTTGGAAACTTGGGAATTTATCTCTGTCAACAAACCCCGGCCACTTCTGCCTGGCGTTAAATAAAAATGTGAAATTTATGACCGAAAATTTAACAGTTTGGGACAATTACTAATTAAACATACTTGTGTAATAATGGGTGCTAAAATGGTGAGGAAAAAATGTGTTTTTTTCGTTACTGTCTACAACAATTGGATAACTTTTGTTACTTTAGAACAACCTGTAGATAAGTGATGAGAGAGGACGTTAGGGACAGGCAACACCAATTTGAGCTTCTTCGTGAAGCAAGTAAAAGTTTTTGTCGCCATGGCAAGGCAACTACACCAGAGCAAAAGAGAAAGAATCGGTATAATAAAAGAACGCTCGAGAAAACCATTTTGCCTGTCTATCCAGAAAAAGGGAATAAGCAAAGGGAGCCTACGTAGATACCTATATAAAATCAGATATAAGGAGAAAAAAGCAAGAAGGTAAGGGAAGAAGACGAGAAAGAAAAGGGGAATGAAAATACAAAATAAAGAGAAAGGAAAATAAAAAAAAAATAAAGAAAAAACGAGATGGCACAGCCGGGGTATTTGAGATAGCTGGGCAAGCTCCGAGAAAATAGAATAGAGTGCGCAAAACGAGGTGAAAGCAGAGTGCTATCTAGCAGTGACAGCGGCAACTGTTGGTTACGTTTCGGCTTCATCTCATCGGGCAAACCAACTAGCCGAAGCCGATAAAATAAAATAAAAATATACTGAAAACAATCTCCCGGTTGAACAAATTTTGAAAAATTGTTTTCAAAATGAAAAATAATTATTTGCTATCAAAATGTAAAGAAATTTTCAAAAAACACTGAAACACGCTTTATGGAAGAAACTTGCTATTAAAACATTTACCGTTATATGCCTAGTAGAATTTATAATGATACATACATTTTTAAATAAAACGACTTATTAATGAAAAGTGAAACTACGATAAAATACTTTCAAAACTATGAAATAACTTCTAACATGGTTTATTCCAACTTTACTGAGCAAACATGTTTTATCTAATGTAAGTGAATAGTAAGAAGTAAACAATAATTATATAAATGAATAAATTATGAACTATTTATAAAAAATTGAAAAACTATTATTTTCTCCGGAAAGTTTACAGTCGAATAATAGATTATCTCACTTAGATTTTCTATGTGTCAACAGTCGAGTCGTTGTTCTAAAATTATTATTTAAAAATTAAACATGTTCCTAAATTTGTGGATGTGTTATAATAAAATGCATTAGCATCGAAAAAATGAATTGCAATTAATAAGTTTATCTGTTTTAAATTCAGAAGAAGATTGTTCAAACCATTTCGCATTGACAATAGTAAGTGCATATGAACTTCATGTACATTATCGAGACTAATGGATTTGCGAGAACTAAAGCATCTTTGCACCAAGTTCACAGTGGTCTACGAGGTGATAATCGCATGGCGTGGATCAATGTGTAATTGGGTAGATTCGCGTTATCGTACATGACCGAGAGTAAATAAGGAGACACGTGCAAACAGGGTCGAAGCAAGAGAATGATAGGACATATACACGGAAGAGGAGTAATCCTAAAGGCGATTTGGACCATGGTCTAATGGTCCAGCTACGTGCAATCGATTATTGTCAAGAATGGAGTTTGGTCGTTTTGGTGAAATCCCACGTTTCTCTGAGCCAAATTGCTTAGAGATTAGGCACTCGCGAGAGGTTATTCTGGCGTGTCCTTCATCCTGGCACGACCAACCTCTCGCGAAGATTGCCGGACCTCCGAGTGGAGGGCCAGGATCTCGTTTGAATGTTCCAAGTTGAAGGATAAGTGGTAACTAAGTGTTCGCCGCGTTGCGAATATTGTCCATTCACCATTTTTGGTGAATTATGAATGAAGTCGGTGAACCGTTAATTACGAAAAAAGTAGATTCACAAATAATCTTCCTAATTCTGTAAGTTGATCTGTGACAAGGTGTACGAAAGTGTTTTACTATATACAAGAGTGTTTCGATGTTTTGCATAATCTAAAAAAATCTGTCGAAATCCTTCCTTATTTACTAGAGAACTGTCAAAATCTTTCAAAGCTTATGAAAGTTTTCTTATAATTAACCAAACATTTGCATAATATCTATGAAAAGTTGAAAATTGGATGATGTATACTTTAAGTGTATATTTTACATTCTTTTGGTAATTTTTTGTAAGCTACAAGAAACTTTCACGACCTAAATGGAAAGCTTGTTTTCGTGAGCTTTATTATTTCATGGCTGCTGGCATCATGAAATAATAAAGGAAGGGCTGTCACCCATCTGCGCCCGCCTTTCAATATCTCTTATTTGAAACTTTTTTAGATCCTCAATAGTTTTTAAGATGTTGGCGTTAGTCGAGATGAGAATTCACACTTTTTGTACGCGCATTTTAAGAATTAGGGTTTATTACAAAAATTGAACAAAAATAGATTTTTCACAAACATTTTATATGACTAATGTTTTGATCTTTTGACTGTATTCTCTGAAAATTATGTATGAAATTTTTTTAATTTGGTGATGTTACAGCCCCAAACAGTTAATCGCGTGAGCAGTTGATGCATGGGCATGGAAGTTGTCACAGCAATTTTTTCAAAATCGTATTTGTTGAATCACTACATAACATATCTCAGTAACTATGATAACTCACTCATTCCAGCTTTGATTTTTCTAACTGGTTAAAAAAAATTGATGGTATGCTTCGGATAAAAGTCAAGAAGATATTTAAGCCATCGCAAAATCTATTTTTGAATAACTGCAGTAACAGAAATTATATACATTACGATTCAAATTATATAGTTTAAACTGTATATTATCATTTTTTAATAACCACAAGTTCTTGACCCTAAATGCACTATTTAAATTAATCCGTTTTCTTCGCAGGATAGTCTTATATAGCCAGTTAATCCTTAAAATTCATAAGCATCGAATGTATATGGTATGATTAGAGCTAATTCTAAAAAGAATTTCATATTTATGTCATCAGCGACGTTTGTCCTAGTATCAACCCTAAAGGGCTAACTGTACGAATGGGGCTTTATGAGGACAGACGCGATTGTTCTAGTAGGGATCCTGCATATGCCTGAAAGCATTTTGCTGGCGTAGCTTCTAGATCTGTTCGGGGTTAGCGCGGAAGGGAGCAAGCCTGCACGAAGCCCTTGGGCTTGGGAGATGAGCGTAGCAGAGGGTTGGATGGCATACCCGAGGAAATTTGCAAATTTTCCCACACGAAACTGCGATAATTTCCGGAGGACTCGGTGGTTTCCTCCCCAGACAAATCACCACGGTTTCCTATTATCGGGCACCAGACTATGCTGAGTAGCAGATTGTGATGGAAAACTGGTCTGCGGTTGAACAGAATGGAGATGTGGGGCTTGCTAAGAGACGAGACAGCGATGACACGCTGTACTAGCTTCGGTGTTCATATGACAATTTAATGATGCGTCCTCACAATTAACCCTCCGTTTACAGACGTTTTTTTATATATCTTTCTCTAGGACACCTCAATTTGAAGCACGATAAAATCTAATATTTTCTTCAAAAATTCGTATGATTATAGATATATAACTATTTTAAGGTAGTCCTATCGTTACAGCGTTTTGCTGTAAAAACTATGCTCGTAAAATTATTACACAATTTCATAATTAAACTGTTACGTTACGAGAAAACATTGGACTATCGTTATTATGTCCAGGAACACACGATTGGTGAGCTTTATAGAACAATATAATGAATATTATAATTATTAACGTATCCTTTAAAACGAATTTACCCCGGGGAGATTGATACTCACAGCGAACGTTGAGGAAATATCCGATGCTGGAAAAGCTTCCCAGCGTGTGGCGCGTAAAGCACTTGTACCATCCACTTTCGGCGCGGGTTATTTTTGTAAAATTCAACCAACCCCCATCGCTCTGCTCCACAGGAGGTGGCTCGTCATCTGAAATATAAATACAACCAGCTTATCGAGACACGAAATAAAAAATCATTCAGTGCGGACTTGCACAATCGTTACGAGTAAAAATCGCACACTTTAAATTATTATCGATTAAACAAGATGAAGGACGTTGTTTTAAATCATCCGCAATTTTGCGATGCGCATGGTTCGTTTGCCTCATCTTCGTGCACACATAACTATTTTATACCCTGGAATGCTGTGCAAGCTGTACAGTAGGAAAAGGGATTAGCGTATATCATTCATCCCTGGTGAAGTGACCGGACAAAAGTTTCGACGCCATGAACTTTTTTTGCTGTCTCTCTCTCTCTCTTTTGGCACCAAAAAACTTTTCAACACGCGGAATTTCAATCCGTTCGTCCTGCCAACGTAGACAAGCGAAAGAAAGAGAGACAAGTGATATGCGGAGCTTTATCGGTCGCATTCGCGAATAACTCTCCACCAGAAAGAGAGAGAGAGAGAGAGAGACCTGCGAAAGAGGCCTGAGCGCAGCTGTCGGTTTTCGAGCTAGAGGAAGAGCAGTTACGTGTGTAGTAGTCGTAGTTCGCCGATGCCACAGAATGTGGGACAAAATGTGCAGTCAGAACGTGAGCCTTTCGGTTATCGTATGCGTTCTAGCTATGGCTAAGCGTATATGTACTATATAGAATGTAGAACGCTTCGGCCTTTCGTATTCCCTCTCGTGAAGCTCGCGAAACAAAGTTTCGTGTGTCGTAGATGGGCGTTTGGAGGGGCTATGTGGGGATGAACGATGGATAGAGGAGCGGGATCAGAAATCCCGATGAAAGGGGAAAGGACAGACATGATCGTCGCCCACGTAGGAGAAAGAGGACAGCTGGTGAGAACAATAAAGAGAGAAGTATCTCAAGAATGTATAGCTGAAAAATCTTTTCAAACTTTCTTTTCAAACCATCCTCTTGCAGACACCTCTTTCTCTCTCCTTTCGCATCTCACTCTCTTTCTCTAGCTTGTATAACTCTAGAAGATCCGTCGTTTGGGGAACCAATGCATGAACATCCGGGACCCGGATAATTGCGATATATGACAGAAAAACTCCCACACATAACTTTACTTTTTATTTTTTTTTTGCAATTTGACGCATGGGAAATTGGGATGACTAGGCCGAAAGATAAGGGGCTTCGGCTACTAGGTCCTAGATGCGTCAACTATTTGGTATGCTCCTATTTTCATTGGTAAGGAATACTCAGTTTCACGCTGCTCTAATTGGAAAGTCAGGGACTATGCAAAAGCATATGATTGTATTGGAACAATCCATAGTTCCCACTTTGGTGAATAACAACCTCGAACTCGGAGCACCTATATGTGTGCACACGGAACATATCCGTTTTACTAACAGTCGCATGACACTTAATGATAAAGAAGTCCGTGTTATTTGACACCACTCTTATTGTCCGAAGTTATGTAAGATATGCTAGTGTTGTCAACTGCAAGATACGAAGTCACGACACCAGTCTACTGTTAAAGTGGTGCCATCAATGCAAGAAGTGTTCCGTTCAAGACTTTGGGCGAGCAGTGTTGAGTTTGTACTACTTGACGATTTTCAACTGTGACAAATGACATTGAATACACGTCCCGTGCAGATACAATGCAATCATCAGTTAAAATATATAATTTTCGTTAATTCAGTGTCTTTTCTCATTTAACTACATTCGTTCGTCACGTTCGAGGTACGTTCGTTCGATAATTGTTCTTATTGTAATACGAAAATCACTATATCATCTGGCATCGCATTATATCCTCACGAATATGATATTCCGTTTGCGAGAAACGAGATACAGACTGCGCCATCTGTGCGGCGGTTATCGAAACTATACGCCCGCAGGGCATGATTCCACGCTTGTAGCAGCCGAACTAAATGTTTAGGACCCTAACTGACCCAAGATGCTTCGCAGATCGCAATTCCTATAAAAACACGTCGTAGAAGCTAAGTATATTCGACTGCAGTATGTATAGGCAAACATAATATGAAAACAATTAGTGTCAAACCTAACCTAATCTGAGTCTCGAAATATAAATGCAATTAGTTATGACCCATCGATATTATCCAGCGATTACCCAATCAGACAAAGTAGCATTGATTGCCATATGTTACATGTGCTGGTTCGATGACAACTGTTAAAAACCGACTCTTCAAAATGAAATCATTTTACATACAAAAAAAACACGGCGTTTAATAACGATATTATCTCATGAACTCTGATACTCTTGTCCAGATATTCTCATGTTCGAAAATATGTTCATACATTTCTTTCCAGTAATCCCTGCATCGTAATACGTTTCAATAATGCCGTAATTGCAAAATACGACGAGTATTTTATGGCTTCAAAAAGAGAACACCATAAAAATGTTGCGCTATACGACGTTATGTATACGGCGGTTCGAATATCTACGTACGGTTTGAAACGCTACGCTCAACATCCGAGCATCATCGGTAGAAAAGTTTCGCCTACTCTCATCGCATCGAACACGGGATATGTACATGCCAAACGAGAATTGAGTGTGATGAACGCAGGAAAATCGCGTTCGATTTTTAATTGATTGACGCATCTCGGATGTCCAGTCCGGTGGTAGCAAAAGGCACGACACGATAGATATGAAAAGTGAGTGAGTGCATGAACGTGATGAGGGAGGAACTAGAAAAGGGAATACCTGGCTTGTCGGGGGTTTATAAGAGTGAAATTTATAGCTGTAACCGCATTACTTACCACGCCGCCATATCGGTGCGCTCGACGGATTGCTGTCCACCTCACATTTCACACTGACGGACATCCCCTCGACAATCGGAATTCCGAACCCAGGTAGACGCGTTATCACGAATGAAGGAGTATCTGCAACGTAGGGGTATCAAAAATGATTAATGCTGGCAAGCCGATACTGTCGGTGAATGGTCTCGTGACCATTTGCGTTTGCGCGATACGGACGCGAATTTACTGTTTTTATTTTTTATTGCCCTCGAAATACAAGACCATTTTAAGAATGGATATATGTTATTGTATATTTTATTCCAGAATTGTTAATATCGGTTCATATTAAAAAAAAGTGTTTGAGTATTTTTTTACAAATTTTAATTGATTGGTTTTTTATCCATCAGTTTTTCACGTTTTTGCTTATATGTAAATTTGTGTAGAGTGTACTCGAATAATATATACGAATGATGACGTTAATGTACGTAAAGGTTTAGATTGATTTTTATACATGGTTAAAGTTCAGTCGAAGGGACAAAAATTTGAAAATATTGAGCAAACACTCTGCAATTTTCTATCCACTTTCCATCTCTGCCTGCCGATCAGGCTTTCTTAATGAACATCTCAATGATATTCAGCAACCGATTGAATCCACCCCTAATTGGATCGACAAATAGGTCACATCGTACATATCTACTCGATACTCCAGTCGCACAGAAAACTTGAGAGAAACATCAAACATCCTGCGTTTACTTTTTTCCCAACTATTCGACTATGTAATGATAGAAATGACATTTTATATGATTATCGCATCCAGAAATAAACACGTTCCATCTAAACCATATAAATAATTTCATCACTCATCATAAATGAAGTTATTTATAATTATTTATAATAATTCCAAATCATCTAAAAAATCGTTTAGATCGAATTTACGTGTGAATGTTTGGACGAATGTTGATTGAGTATCTGTATGGATTAAAAAATATGAATAATTTCACTTTACACCATCATTTAAATAATTTTCCATGGAAGATTTATGTACATAATAAAACCTAATTAAGTTTTTTTTTATTAGAAAAAAAAACAATATTTTGCAACCAAGTCGTGGAAAAATAAATTTACATACGTGTGTGTGTGGATAATTTGAAAGGAATGTAACATTACCGAGTGTTCTCTTTAAAAGGAACGAAACATATAGCGGGTGTCCCTTTTGAAATAAATGAATCAAATTCAAGTATGTATATATAGTGCAAGAAACAGAATCGTGATATAAGCGTGAAATGAGAAAACGGAATGGCACCAAATGGCGCCTGGCACCGTCGTGAAAATAAATTGGAGATGGATCAAATTGTAGTTGGTGAGTGACATCTCTCTTGGTATCTCTATTCGTACTTCTCTCTCGCTCTCTTTTGTCCCGAGTCATGGGCACGCTACGAAGTTATTCACCGGGACATAATAGGCGCGCGCGAGAACGCAGAGACAGGGGTGCGGTACAGACAATGCGAGCTTAATGAAAGCTACAGTAGCGCCACAGCATTCTATAACACCTCCGCGAGGGGTTGATAGAGTAGTAGGTGGTTTGTGCCGGTACAGGAACGAGGCTTGCCCCGTTATATCCTGGTCGGTGGGCCGCGTAAACACCAAACAAAGCGAACAATGCGACAGAGAAGTGTCCCACAGACCTCGATCGCTTAATGAGAACTTTCGACTATGGAAGACTATGGCGCGACCAACGTGGGCTATTCAACGCACCATACGTAACAATGGACAATTTATTCGTTACATTTTAAAAATCAAATCTTTCCGCGACGAAAGTGTCGGGAAGTATATTTATATATTATTCATACGAGCTAATCTTAATGA
>JAPYZU010001000.1:0-33501 GCA_030523005.1 Tryphoninae sp. B BG-2022a | reverse complement strand
GAAGTATTTATAATATTAATATAACTATATAACATTATATCATAAATATTCATACTATCATATCATTATATAATATCATACTATAATTTACTAATATTATTATATGATCATATATTTATATAAGTATAATATAATTATATAATACATATTTAAGGGGGTATTTGCTCGAGGCCCGAGGCGTTTAGCCACTAAGATATATTATACCTACGTATATCTAGGCAGGGATAAAGGGCAAAGGGAAAGATAGATAGCGAGAGAAGAGGAAGAGAATCAGGAATTTGGTCCATACGCCCTCGAGAACGGGTTGGCCTGGTTTCCACGGTAATTGGCTCGTCGTGTGCTTCTCACCGTCGGGTTACGCTAAGCTCGATACCATCCGGCACACACATACAAACACAACGAACACAGGGTTTCAGTATCAATGGTGGTTACTAAAGTCACTATACTTTCTCCCCCCAACCCCCTCGTCTTTCCTCCATTTTCCTCCTAACGGGATTACCTATCCGCGTCAGGCCCAAGGACACTTGCACTTTCGTACGAATCCTCCATTCGACCATTCTTCTTCTTCTTTTTCTTCTCCCCTCTACTTTTATTTCTCCATTATATTTTTCTTTATCTCTACATAAATTTGTGGGAAATGCGAGATGATCTTTTTTTTTGTTTTTTTTTTGCAAATCTCCAGGCACTTAACTCCTGCAATTTCAAAGCTACAACAATGAATGAAAAAGAATTCGATAAAGTATGATAACAGCTTTCATATTACATAGGGTTTGTTTGTTTATATTGCATAGGTAAAATGTTATTAACAATTTTCCTGCATTTTTTTTTGTTGCATCGAAATTTTTGTTTATCGACACGCCACTTTTCCAAAAATCAATTTAAACAAAAAATCCTATGTAACATCGAAGCTGTTATCATACCATATCGAATTCTTTTTGATTCGTTATCGTAGCTTTGACATTGCAGGAGCTATGGCTTCAACCAGACAGCAATGAAAACAAAAAGAAGCAATTAGAAAAAATACTGGCAACTCGCCATTTTGTTTACTGCAGCTCCGATAAAATTTATAAACAATGCTCGATACTTGTATAACAAGAATATTTTTACCAAATTCCGATACCTTCTTTATTTTCTTTGAAAAAAAAATCCCAAATATTTCTCTGCCTCAAGAGTCGTTTTTTACTCCCTTAATTAATGTTACTTCCTTTCTTAATTAACAAAGCAACATTTAACAAGATATCCGGTAGAAAGGACAAATTTTCATTGTCCAGAAATAATAATAATAATAATAATAATAAATCGTTCTCGGTTGTTCGCAGAGCCGGGGAGATTTTTATTCACCGACGAGAGATATTAATCGTCGAGCTCCCTTCGTTGTCACGTTCCAGCGATGTTCCAAAGAAATAAACCAAGGTGGAAAGAAAGAAACGAGGTCTTTTCAAATGGAAAAATATCACTGAATCAAAGAACAAGAACGAAGAGACGAGGAGCAGGAAACGCGTTACCGTTTCGAGCTTCTCGATAGTCTTTTGTAATGTCAACGTCGCGTGAAAACATTTTTTTCTTTTCTCTCTCTCTCGATTTACATAGACTAATACCTTTGATACTCGATGAACGTCACGTTCTCACTTTTTGCCTGGAGAAAACAATTTTTACATATCTGGATTAAAATCGCATCTTCCATAGCGAAGAAGTAAAAACAAAAAACATTGCAAAAGAAAAACATTTAATTTGCATAAATCGTTTCTAAAAATATTTTACAATGTTTCATATCTCTGACCTTGAGACAGTGAAGGTCGAGATAAAAATTCGTCTAGAAGACATTGTTTTACATTAAATCAATGTAATTCCAATCGACGACTTTGCTCTTCGAACGATCCACGTGACAAAGCAATTTCTTCATTTTTTTTTCCCTCAATCATTTCCGTCACTTCCGGTGTTCGCTTTTCATGGCTAAATTTTCGTGGTATGTTGAAGCTGTACGAATTCGACTCGAGGCGCACACTCGCACGTGTTTACCGGCTGTGAAAATCGAACGTGATTCGGTTCTAAATGTTTCGAGGAAACGAGACTAGCGACGTCGACGAGACGGATTATTCCGCAAGCCATCGGGGAAAAAACTGGCTGAGCCGCGTGCTAATCTCGTTAGAGAGAGAACTAGACTCGACCGTTCCAGCTTATTCTTGATACGATTGACTCTCTTTGTCCCTCTCTCACTTACTTTTCCAACGGAGCAACGTTTTTTTTTTCTTCTAATAGTCCAACTCGAACGAAGCAACAGCCCGAGAGCACGTTTCGCCGTCAAGAAACGGACGGAGCGTAACGCCTTGTTCGTACACGCTAAGCACTTTTCCATCTTTTTGTATTTATGGACAAAGTGTGGCCGTTCTGGTTTTCCTTAGCGTCGTTTGGTCGTAGAACGAAGAAGAAGAAAAACAAAACAGCGACGTTTAATTTTGCGAGGAATATTATTTCTTATATCTCTATCTTTAGATTGACCTCTCTTTTTCTCGTTTGCCAGTAATTATAGAAGAACTGTGTAGGATTATTAAAAAAAAAAAAAAAACAGTTTGCGAATAATTGCAGACACGACGAGAATGTTGATTTTTCTTGTGATTTAATATTGTGATGTCGATACAACTATCATTTGTTCAGTCTCGTTTATTGGTTTTCTTTGTTCTTGCAGGGAAGAAGTGCAGGAACATACAGTTAGGTGGAACGCCAAGTTTCAGTTTCATTGCAAGATGAGCGCGAACGCTTCCACCGGTGTCCTTGATCCTTGTATTCTGAGGATATCAGTGAGAAAAGTGAGTCAAGTTTGATTTTTTTGAAAAGTATTATCTAGGAAAAAGTTTGTTTTCTAGGAGGGAACAAAGCTTCCATGTAAATTAATTGAGATGTGAAACTAATTTAATATTTCCCACTCGACTTCAGGAATTGAAGGGAGGCAGGTCCTTCCAGAAGCTGGGCTTCACAGATCTGAACCTTGCGGAGTTGGCTGGCGCTGGTCTCTGCAGAACGAGATGTCTACTGGAGGGATACGACGCTCGACATCGACAGGACAATTCTATGCTTGGGGTCGCCATCAAGATGAACATGCTGTCGGGTGATATTCTTTTCAAAGTGTAAGTAGTAATCTTCGTGAAACTGACGAAGGAAGAAAGTACATCTTTGATATTGCAATAATGTCTTGATTAGATTTTACTTAACGCCATCTGTCGGTTCCTTCTGGCTATTTGTACTCGCAACGCCACCTAGCGTCTCCATCAATGAACTAACAAAAGCAATTTTAGATGTTTGATTTATTCATATGATTTAAACCTACATCACTATTTTATGATAAATAATTCTAACTGATTTCAATTTTAGACCAACGCCATCGGCGAAACCGACGCAATTGACAGTGCCCGGTGTTCCGGGTGTGCCAGGTGTGACGTCGGACGAGGTTACCGGTCCCGAGCGAGGCGCGAATCGCGACGACTACGTTTCGAGCGGTTCGTTAGCCGGAAGCATAGCCAGCGCGAGTAGCGGTTTTGGTAGTCTTCCCAAAAAGAGGCCAGCGTTGTTCTCTTCCGGTAACACACACTTTTCTTACCATACAAACTTATTCCAACTCGACGAAAGCACAAGCCTAATCGTTCAATTTTTGTGCAATGTCACACTTTTTAGAACTCCTGAGCGGCACGGAATCTTACGATCCAATGACAGTGAACGAGGTCGTACCATCGGCAATCCCAGTCGAAAATCTCACGGAGGCTCACACGGAGTCCGGACACTCGCGGAATAGCAGCAATACGAGCCAACTGAGCAAAGGCTCTGGCTATGGTTCTCTCAATTCTCATAGTCAGCACAGCAGGCAAAGCAGTAGCGGAGATAGCGGTCACATAAGGTAAAATATATTGCCTTTTTTCCCCTTGCTTTGTCTCACGATCGACAAACATTTCGCGAACGTTCTATCGACCAGAAAATCGATCTTGATATCTTCCAATGATTATAATATTTAAAACAGATAGCCTCGTTACTTTGAAATAAAGATCTTCAGTTTGTAATGACTATGTAGATTATTTAGCCCATGCGAGACACATTTGATTTTGCAAAGAGTAAAAGAAGAAATATAACCACAAAGTTGTGAAAAAGAAAAGTATAGGGACAGTGAAGTTTGTCAGTGATTAATCTCAAAGTAACGAGACACGTACCGAAGAACGAGGCGGAAAATTCAGATCGAAGAAAGAGACAAGACTTTGAGACCTCCACAATCTTGGCTTCGATGGGCTTTGGTGGGCAATCTTCGTAAAACCACTGCGAGAACTGTAATCCCTCTTCTTTTGCTCCAACTACAAAATTGTATAATCTTCATACTTGGAAGAAAAACAAAGAATTGTAGGGCCCTGACTAAAGTGCATAACTCTTCGAAAAAACAAAAAGAGCGTCACGGGCATTCTTGGATCATCGCGCGAGTTCTTAAAATAGGAATTGTACCGTTGCGTTTACTGAGGTCACGTGTGCCCAACCACGGAAGCTAATCTCCATCTGGACTCGCCATAAAGAGAGAAAAAAAACGAAACGAGACTTTTACACGTTGTACAAAACGCACCCGTAACGCTCACTCAATGATCTATCCGTCTTTCTCGCTCTTTCTATCTGTCTCTATTTTTTATTTTTTTTTTCTCTTGTTTATACCAATGCGTATGCAGGGAAACGCAATGATATATGAGGAACTGGCCGTCGCTGTTACTACTAACGACCACTGCTAACGACTCGTCACTGTCATCACGTACTAACTTTATGAAAATTGACAATGCTTTACGTATAAAGTCACGATCGACGTTAGTTAGATTCTATCTAAATTCTTCTCCGGGCTAAAAAATCAAATACAAGAAAATGTTTTTCCTAAAGTCTTCTTTGACACAAAACTCAATTGACACAACACAAAAAAAAGTGTTTGCTTATGAAACTGGTCAGTCGTTGGATGAAACTTGGGAATTGCCATATGAACCTCTCGTTCAAATTCACGACCTTCTCTCAATTTTGCTGCAATCTAACTTTCGTACGAGCGCACATACGTTAAGCATCCATAACCCAACGGAGAGAGGAAAATTTATACGCTTCTGAGCTCTTGCACAACGTCGCTCGTGAATTTCCCTTAACAACGGCGTCGTACAAACTAGTCCAACAACAATTAATCCAAACTCTCGTTTAATTTTTATTACATGTGTATTTTTGTTTTCCTTCTATTTAGTTCGTAGAGTCGATAACAATTTCTTATGTAATTATTTTATCAGTAACTCTTGTTATTCTTCCTCGTTTTTATTACTATTATTATTATTATTATTATACCTGTTATTATTATTATTGTTTATGAAAGATCTTAAGACAATGCGAAAATTGCTATGCCACAATTTTTGGATTTACCCAAAAAGCTCCAAAAAGTAGTCCACAATATTTGAATAGAAACAAAGATTAGAATCGCATTGTCCTAAGAGATGGAATTTCAACAAACAAAGAAAAGAAAAGAAGTCAGAAGAAAAAAAAATGTATGATTTTTGCATGGCTGAAAGAAGACAAAAAATTTGTGTTGTGATCTTTATAGGTCACCTTCCTGGCCGGTATGGGCTCCACGTCTCCCGACCCTATCCCAAAATCAATGTTACACAGGCAAGTCCGAGGCGTGTGGTAGCGAGTCTTCGACCTCGATAATGACCCCTCCCTCGCCATCCTTGACCCTCATAGATCCTCGTAACCGGTTCTGGTCGTGTTCGAGCCCGTTGAGTACGAGAAGAGCAGAAGAAGCAACGAGAGAATCGGATCGCAACAACGCCATCTTACCGATCAATTCCCGAAGGACCACGGGCGTTCACCAACGCCAACGTGCAAATCCTGAAAACGACGTGACCGATGGTACGAGATCGAATCGTTCAAATGGCACGAGAAACGAGATTGCTGATAACAACAATGTCACCAAGGACCAGAAGCTTGGATTTTATGGTGCTGCTTGTGAAAAAATCGCTCCGGGAACTTTTCGCGTGCCTGGTGCTCAGGACGTTCCTAAACACTCGAGAAGAAATTATGAGAAAAATGGTACCGAAAACAGAAGCGACAGGTACTCACCGGATACGACGAGCAATAATGTTAAAAATATAGGTACCATCGTTAAACCAAGAATAGGACAAACTGGTTGGCGCAACATGTCGAAGACTTGCGATTGCATCGAAAAGGGAAAGACCAGTCCAGTTTTGAGACTCTCGCAACAGGCCAGAGCCGTTTCCTCTCCCGATCCTCTCCACGGGCCTGATACTCCTAGAACCTCGCTTCTCTCCGCGATGACGGCTCAGACCCTCAGGTAGGTCTCACCAGGAAAAATTGAAAATTTTCATTTCTTCTTTTATTCGTTTATATATTTTTCTTTAATTTTTTTATTTTTTTTTCTTTTTTTCTTGTATTTAATGTTTTGAATTATTCATTGGGTTATTTTTACGCTGTCATGTCACCGGTCTCACTGGTTTCTCAATAACACACGCACACGTTTTTAATTTTTAGTTTGTTCGTTGCCTTTTGTTGTTGTTTTTTATTTTGTTTCCTTTCTTATTAATATCTCTGTGTCCCGAGGGAAAGAAAATTCTTTTTGGTTTTTGGTCACGACGTTTCTCGAGTCCTGATCTTGTTTCTTGGATGAGTTTGTTGAGTGAAGTTAAATCTGGAAAAAATATTTTGAAAAGGTCAAATTTGCATTTATAAAAATTCCAGTATAAATCTGATAAAAGATTGGATATTATTGTTTATGTCTTATCTCGTTATGGTAGTAAACATATAAACAATTAAAAAGCATAACTCAAGGTGAAATTTGTTTATTGTTTTTGTTGGAAAATATGAGAAACTCTGACGATTTTCCTATCGTCTCCTTAGTGCAAAATTTAACGAGTAAATATTTTTCTTAAATACGTTTGATGCGCAGTGAAGGAACTAAACGAGTTTCGAAAAGCCAATGGTTAATTCGAACCGGCTAACTCGAGACACGCCGTGACGTCTTTTCTATGTTTGTTTGTGCGCGAGTTTCACGCAAATGCAAAAGTATACGAGAGAGAGCTATAGCAGCAGCGACACACACGACATAACGCTTGTACGTTCCCGCGTAACGCGTCGACGGGTTACGATCATCGCGCAAAATAGATGCTACGTCCTCGCGAAGGCCACGAGCTCATCGCCCAGTTCGAGAAGCGATCAGCTTTTACGTACCATTATCTACATACATACATCTATACATACCATATATATCGATATATTTTGGAATATCCTGCAGCGCCCCCACGCGTAAGCGTCCTGCAGCGCCCCCATGCGTGAAAGTGATGCAGCGCCCCCACGCGTCAGCGTCCTGCAGCGCCCCCATGCGTGAGAGTGGTGTAGCGCCCCCACGCGGCAGCGTCAGTGAACTTGGAGCTATTTTACCTTTATTGCCACTTCCTGCCAACCCTACGATCCTTAAATTTGTTCATAGCCAGTTTTTCTTTGTCTCGAAGGGACGAGTATACTCAAAGCTAATATATAAAAAAAATCTTCATTTCTTTTTTGCAACATTTTTACACCTCTGGCGGACATAAGAGATTATTCAATCGCAGAATAAAATCTTATCTCCCTGCTGAACTGTTTTTCTCAACACCTACATACACACATCTATACATATACAGGGTGAATTTCATAAGGGGTAAAAGGCTTTGTTCTGAGATAGATGGGATCATTACAAACAAAAATTGTAAATAAATATTACGGATATTTTTAATAGTTTACGAGATATCAAGTTTTAAAGTTGATCCAATCAGAGCGCGCCGAGAAGCGTTAGCAACGCCCTCTTCGAAATAAAGATGACTGCGTAATAATGTAATAAACAAAATTGACTACTCTGAATTTTGCAACTGCAAATGTAACGCCCTACAGTGTGCTATTTCTACGGCTAGGGCGAGAATGGGCGGTTCCAACGTTTCCCGGCGAGCTCTGATTGGACCAACTTTAAATACTTATATCTCGTAAACTATTATAAATATCCCTAATGTATATTTGCAACTTTTGTTTGCAATGATCTCATCTACCCTGGAATAAAGCCTACTACATCTTATGAAATTCACCCTGTATATCGATATATTTTAGAATATTCTGCAGCGCCCCCACGCGTGAGCGTCAGTGAACTTGAGGCTATTTTACCTTTATCGCCACTTCCTGCCAACCCTACAATCCTTAAATCTGTCCATAGCCAGTTTTTCTTTGTCCCAAAGGGACAACTATATACTCAAAGCTAATATAAAAAAAAAACTTGATTTTTTTTGCAACATTTTTACACCTCCAGCTGAAATAAGAGATTATTCAATCGCCGAATAAAATCTTATCTCCTTGCTGAACTGTTTTTCAACACTCTCGTTTCCACAGAACTGTGAAAACTATCGTTTTGAAAAAAAGTTTCCAAATAAATTACAAATTGAAACAAAGTGCCAGCACAAGATTTTTAAAAATTGAATCAATTATTTACAGCAACTGCGAAGCTATAAGAATCTGCCAGTATCGATACATGTGTCTCAGAATCGTGTTACCGGAAGTTAACAAGAAAAACAACCGCGATCCATTATCACGCAGCAATGTTCGATCGAGCTTCTTTTTTTTAGTTAGAAGAAAAACGGCTTTTTTGAATCCTATTTCAGGGGTATCGTCGGAGGTCATAGGAAGTTGCTGGACGGCACGGGGGGGAAACTGGCCACCGTCGCAACCAGCCCCGACTCGGAGGAGTCTTCGTTGGTCGTACCGGAAGTTGTGCCGGCACCCGCGACCGCGCAGCATAGAAACAGCATTACCCCACCGTCATCGGTTCATGCTTCCGTTTTCTCGTACGTGCGAGCAAACGAGAGAAAACCTCGCCGTGCTCTCACATCGAGACACAAATCGGCTCTTGAAAAATTTCAATTTTTTTTTTAACCTCATTTACAATAGAATCGAACTGAGGAAATATTTGCCAAAAATCTACGATAATGGATTCGATAGAATTGGAAATTTTTCATCCACGACCCGAGGAGAGTCTCGATACGAATGCGATTGAACCAATTCTTTTATCCTTGGCCCGCTTTGAATTCTCTCTCTCTCTCTCTCTCTCTCTCTCTCTACGACCATGCGAATGCTTTAGAAATTTTTCACTAACACCACTGAGAAACTTTGCCAAACGCCAATTATCCAAAAACCTCGTGCCTCGCTTATTTTTTTCTCATATTCTCAATTCTATTCTACTTTGCTTGTAAAATGCTTGACACATTTTTGCTTTTCGCATGAAATAATCACCAATCACTCAATGTCATTGCTTGCGACTATATTAAGCCCCGAATTATATTTTCTTACAGGACACACACACTCTTTGCTCAATTTGGATGTACGATAGAAACGTACAATCGTTTGCAAACAAAATTATCTGGAAATTAAAAAAAGAAATTTGTAGTATTCCATCTCTGTCAATTATTCTATTTTTCCTATTTCTCTCTTTCTGCCTCTCTCTTTCTTCTTGCACTTTTACGACAAATACACTCTCATGTACAATTCACGGATTAAAAGAACAAAGAGCAACACTCGATGCATCCCAACTGTGATTTTTAAATCAACTCTACACTTAGACATGTAAAAAGTTTGAGCCAATATTTGGTGCTAAGTAGCTCAATTTATTCGCCTGAATCCAACAGTGCATCGGAATTAATATCGTTCCTTTTTCTTCTTTCTTTAGGAATCCATCTGGCGGTTCTGGATTGAGCGAGACTGGCTCGTTGGACAGAGCCAAGGCTGCACTTGAGCGCAGGAAAAAGGCCGAGGACGGAAGCGGAAATCCCGTTCTCTGCAGGGTCGAAGTAACAAGACCGAATCCCGACTCGCTGATAAATGAACTGATCAAGGCGACGAATCTGGAACAGTCGGACCTCGAGAGTGCAGAAAGTTAGTTTCCTTCCACTACGATCGATACTCACTCTGAGTACAAATTTTCAGGACTTTCCTACCAGCCAAGTTTCAACCAAAGTTGCTCGTTCCTTTCTTATTCATGAATTCTCATTGATTCACGGTTCAGTATCATTCTTATAGAAACCCACTAGATTGTTTATTTAGTTTCTAATTAAAATTATCAAGCTAGTAATTATATTATTTATCTTAATTATTCGTTTATTCTTTTTCTCCAGCCTCTGGTCTCCAGCTGTTCATAGCAAAAGACGGTACGACTGCGCTTGGTAGTCACGAGGTCAAGAGCCAGATGCCCGCCGGTGTGTTCAAGCAGGTAGTGATGGAGGAGAACAACAGGTAACACGAAGTTACGAGTTCGCGTCGTCAGTACACGAGACAAGCTACAGCAACGTTTTCCCTGGCGCTAGTGCCGGAGCTGGTTTACGAGGCCTGCGAGCCACGGTAGTAACGTCAGCAAAGCCAGAGAACCTCAAAAGGTTGGAGCTTCCCTCGCGTGAGAAACAAAGAATGGAATATCGTAGTACATATGGGACATGGAAACCGAGCTTTCCGACTCGTGACGAAAGGAAGACTCGATCGAGCCTCGTCATATCGAGCCATTGTGTCGAATGATAAGATTCGAGGTAGAACCACTATGGATTTCGTTCGTACGATTGGCGTATCTCGACAAGGTGTTCTTAAAATTAAAGAAGCATCGTCAATGAGCTCCTCCACTTCGCAACGAGGAAATTGTCCGCACGAGACTCGAGCAAGGAACCGGAAACAGGCGCCTTGATAGTCCAACACGAGGAATTTAAAACTACTCCAAAAGCATACGAGCGAGGAGAAAGCAAAGAAGTAAGGAGAGAGAAGCGTGCTTAGAACAATGAACGAAAACACACCACAAAAACGAAACTAACAAACTCAAAATGAAATAATAAGAATATTTTCTTCCGTTGTAAACCGAGGCACAATCGTTCCGTCGTTCGGGGCACACTGTCCAAATCTCGTCGGTGGAGCGTGGTTAGTCAATAAATTATAATAGACGAAAAGAGATATTCACTGAGCCGCGAACGATCGGAGGATCAAATTAGTTGACGTGAGAGAGAGAGAGAGAGAGAGAGAGAGAGAGAGAGAGAGAGAGAAAGAGAGAGAGAGTGATAGCAAGCGAGAAAGGAAGAGAGTTCGCGTCGATTGTAAAGCGTTCGCCACGAGGAAATCCTCTACCGTTCGCCAAACTTCCCGTGAACGTTGTGAATGTTAATTAATAATTAATCAAGAAATTGATAACCGTCGCGTTTGCACCGAGGCTTGAAAGTCCCAAGGCGAGACTTCCTTCTTCGTCATTTACGTTTATCGTACGACATTCGCGTTCTTTTCCTACCTGGTCAAACAAAAATCAGCGTTCTCATTTTCGCCCAAACGCTAACAACGTTTCAAGTATTACTACTCGGTTTCAAGCCCAACTTTTTTTCCCAATCAGGGGTGCTGTACAGTTTTATTCCGAAGCCTCGATCGCTGATAAATTACAAAGAGCGATAAGAAGAAAAGACACAATAACGTAAAATTGACAACCAAAAAAGAAAGAAAACAGAAATGGAGAAACGAGACGCGTTTACTCCGGTGCAACCGGCGATCCCGTAAGATATAGCAATTTGTATATATAACTGTAGTAATTGTTATGTAGCTAAGTGGCCGATGTTACATACACATACCGTTCTCTCCGTATTCGAAGTGAAATAACAAAACAAACAAACAAAAAATAACAAAACAAAAAAAAAAGAATAAACAAGTAATCATAATCGCTAGGTGTGTAACAGCGAGTTTTGCGTTTTGTGAGATAAGAACTGATTGATAGAGGGAAGAGAGAAAACTGACGAATGGCCGCTGTTGCGTCAAAAGCGTTGTAACAATGTAAAGGAATTAATTGCGATCCGACGACCGGGATAAATGGAAAACGAAACTATGTGACGCGGAAGGAAGTAAGCAAAGAGATGAAGAGAGAGCGAGCGTCGTGAAAAAAAGTAATGCAAACTCGCGGACACAGATGGCGCGTTAACGCACTTGATAATGTATAAAGTTCATTTTCTTTTATACGAAAGTACCTTTTGACATGCCTGCTCTGCGTGCCACTTTAATTAAATATTGGTTGCCATAAAACGAATGAACTAAATGAAAAACGAAAGATAACTCTTGTATTATCTACGAGCTAGGACGATGGGTAAATGGTGGTGGAGGAATTGAACGAAGCATCGGGAATTTGCGAAAGCGTTCTAATCTCCCGCGGCCGCGAGCACTGAAGAAAACATTTTTCATTTGTTTTTTAGACTTGCCAAACTTGCTATCCAAAGTTTTCCTTCTTCGACGACGCCCGCGCGTCCACGATCGGTCTTCCCCGATCGAAATCGACTATTTTTATTTTGTTGCCTTTTTTTTTATTACATCGACTGATTGCGAAAGGTATTAAAGATATTATGAAAATCCTTTGTGCGAAATTATTGTTTTTGTTCTTCGACGATTATTGCGACGAGACTTTGTATTTCGTGTTTCGAGGCATTTTTCATCGATATTCGACCATTTTTTACCGACGTATTTTTCGCCTTTTTGGAGAATCTTTAGTAGGAAAACAATTTCTGGATTTAGTTTTGCCATTCGATGCGAATGGCAATGAGTGGTTGAAGATTATTGCCTCGTACCGGAAGTCGAAGAGCGTTGGCTCATTCTCGTTTGGCAACGAGTGTCGCGCGCTTCATTTTTTTTTTTTGTTTATTATTTATTGTCGCGATCGTTCTCGCGATTTTCGTCGTGCGGACGAAAATAAAAAGGGATTGCCACGAGCGATTCGCGACTCTCTGTACATTTTTTGATAACACTGTCTGGACGAGATGCGAAAATACATAAAACGATATTTTCCTTGTTTTTTTTTTTTTTCTTCTTCTTCGCCGCGTTAAACGCGCGCCTATCTAAGTCACACTTAAAGAACTCGTGCCTCGATAAATCGGTGACAATGCGTTTATACATGCCGCGTTGATCTTCGCTCTTGTCGAGGCTCCACGCTCTTTCACGGAAATTAACAAAAGGATAATTAAGAGCATAAATAAAAAAAAGGTCTTTTGTTAATTTGGCTTGCGACACAGATATTAATGTTGTGATATTATTATTATTATTATTATTATTATTATTATTATTATTATTATTGCTTTTATTTAGAACTTGCCCTGTGACAGTCTGTTCGCGAGACTTCTGCGAGAACTCTGCGAGCGTATGGTCTGATCCCCTCCCTGATTTATATTATTTACTGTTGTTGACATTTCGTCTAAACTAAATGAAAGGAAAAAAACTGAAACAAAAATACAGAAAAAAACAAAAATGACAAAACCACGAAATATGTGAACGATTATGCCAACTTCCATGTGCTGATAATAACATCTTGAAAATCAGAAGCTTTGAGTATTGTGTGTTTGAAATTACCCGCGACCAAAAACCTCATCCTCCATGTTTTTTTTTTTTTTTTTTTTTTTTATAAATAGATTAAACGTCGACATTGATAAATCTTGCTAATTTATTATATTTAAAAATGCGTAGAAGATATACATTAATTATATGTTAGAGAATGGCAATTGATAAAAAAAGTATGCATAATTTTTAAAAAATTTAGTTGAGGTATATTTTGATATCAACACGTTGAAAATGCATTATACGTTTCGAGCGTATTAGTATTGTTGCGCTAAAAATTATGCATAACAAATGTATTAGTTATAAACAACTTTGTCCCTGAAAACATTTTTAATTCAATGGGGGTTGAGCTTCTCTTTCCCGCCAATAGGTCATGGCGAGGAAAGAACGCGCGTGTAGCGAGGAACTTTCCAGTACGGAATATTCCCACCAGGCGGCGAATACACCGGAGCTCTAGTAGCCTCGTGTTTTTAAAGATTTGCTGGTCGTGCTTGTGTTTTGCCAAAAGATATATGCAGATTAGATGGAAGATTTCCAGTTTTAAGTTTCGATTTCGAAGTTTGGCGATAAGATGTGGGTCATCGTTTATCGACGCAGTAGTTATTTTCGTCGCGGTGTTTCGAACAACGAATTAAAATCATCGATTGGATTATGCCGATAGTGTCGTGAAACGAACGCGTCCCGGAGACGATTAGCCTTGACAAAGCATAAACTTTCATCCGGGAAAGTTCATTACCATGCCCATAAGATGTAAGTACCAAGCTCGTACCACTAGAGGGCATCCGTCATCTCGTGTAAGCACGAAAGGACATTAAACAAATAACCTCTTAAAAATAATGTGTTCTCGGCAGAGGAATTTTTAATTTTATTGTGGTATAGTATTTTTTCATCGAAACGTATCCTTAGCAATTATATGTCACGATTCTACTTTCCGATATTTATGATACATTTTCATGTGGTCACAGCGTGACACGCGTCTTCTTTAATATTCATGTTTGACTAACACTTTTGTAGACCGAGTATTCATACAGACAGTGGATAACATGCCCTTGAGTTCGATGTGCCTTACGGGGATATATTCACGTGGAGTTTAACGATTACCATCGTGCAGAAGAAAATTATTCTTACGGTTGACCATGAGGAAACATCAAAGTGTACGAGAAACGAGGGGCAACTGGGAAACCTTCCACTGTATCCACCTTCACCTATTGAATATCCAAAGATTGACTAGTCTGGGCTCGACGAATCGAGATAATATATACCCATAGCATCAAGGTGGCAAAGATACGAAGGTAAGAGACGACAAAGTATTCGTATTTTCATTAGAAATATAAAAACAAAAAGACGATGGGGGCTTTTCTTCGAAAAAAAACCGGGAAGCGGAAGTGAACGCTTTCTCTACCTGACAAGCGTCTCTGCATTAACGATATCGAGTCTCTGGTGGAATAGGAAAGAAGGGAGAGAGAAGATGTATGATGTAACGTCCGGTAAACGAATATAATATATAAATAAATATATAAGGCATTCTCCGTAGCGTCGACCACACTTTTCCTGATCTTCTCATATACTTTTCTTTTAACGCGCTAGTTGTCCCGCATTTCCTAAAGTGTTAAAATACTGTGAAAGTTTAGAGTCTGAGCTAAGGCATTAATGAAATTGTATCGCAATACTATTACAAACTTAGTTAAAAGTTAAGAACAAAACTCTGTCGCATTTGTGACAAAAAAGCTCTAACTTTGGATTCGAGAGATAAGAAATCTTTGGAACATTGAGGAAACATCATTTCACACTGTGCTCTAAAATGGATAAAGGTCGATAAATTTAGGAGGAATGCCCCATATACGTGTATTACAAGCGCGTTGGTGGCGGTTGGAGAACTCTTACGCTTTTTCTCAGTCGTTGCTTTCACGAAGTGGAATCGCTTTGGTCTCTTGCTTGGACTCGTAATATTGACCTTAACGCTGTTGCATTTTGTTCATATAAACGGCTACTTTTGTTCTAATCCTATATTTATAACATAAATCTTCTCGCCTTGTAGATCCTCGAGGACTTTTATTGTTCTGGAGAAGACACGTGAGCATGAAGAAATACAACAACTTTGGATATGGAGATGTAGCGAAGCAGGATGTCCACGCTGATTCGATCCGGTTTCGTTCCCTTCGTCGAAGGGACAAGTTTGGCTCAATAATTCCAAAATGAGGAAGCAAAGTGTGTAATCGTCATAATCGTATAACGAATTCGTACCGAGTTGTAGAGACGATGAATAGGTCGTGCGGGTCGATTCACAGGATGCTGGATATGTTGGAGAACGTATAGTCATTCGTTCTGCGAGAGACTCCGGACCCCGAGAGTGAAAACTCATTGCATAAGAGACACACCGAGAAACACGATTATTAGTGAGAAGATAAGAGCGCGGGCGCGAACGCGTTTCGACTCTCTTAGCAATATGAACGTTCTCTCATTCAGAAAAATAGTCGTGCACATTAGTCGTCCGTCCTGAGACTCGCACACTTTATGCGATCTTCGCCCCTTTGTTTATTGTTTTTTTAAATCAATATGATTTTTTACAATTACTACACGTGAATTCTTCTCATAACGTACCGCAAAGAAACATTATGAGAAGAATTAGTCCCATAGCTAGGGAATGACGGGGTTCAATCTGTCATGGAGCATTCACTCGGGTAATTATTCACAGGGTGAACCGTGTGTCGAATGTAAATATTTGAAATTCTCGACCACGGGTAACTCTCTCTCTCTCCGTCTTAGCATGTAGTAACGTACTCCAGAAACACATTTTTTATTTTATTTCTATTGTTTAATCGATTTCTTTTCAACTCATCCTTGAGTTCACCTTTGATGACTTCATTCTATTTAACGACGCTTGAAATTATTCGCGTGATCAAACGAGATAAACTTTGAAACAGAATACTTTGCGTTGTGATTTTTTTCACCTCGTGAAATTTCGCAATTTTTTCTTGTCCTAGATGGAAAGCAGCCGTTCAACGACTTCCTTTAACCGGCATTTTGGACTTTATCCACGAAGACTGTAGTTGTCTCATTATCCTGGTGGATTATCGATTAAGCAATCAAAAAATGATTCCAATGATTTGATTTTTAATTTGGCCAAATCGGAAACAGCCAATTTTATAATTTGGACAAACCCCAGATAAAGGTGAGTTATCATCATACGTATTTATGACTGTATGAGAATGTTTTTGTACCTTGGGATAGGAATCGTGGAGGGGAACGAAAGAGTGTATAGCTCCGGCTGGTCCAGGCGGGAGATCCTGGCTATCGGACCGATGCGCCAGATACGCCGACAGTTCCCTCGCGGAATATCACCGGACTAGACGCACCGATTTACGTGCTATATTGTTCTCCAGTTTCTATCAAACCGTGCCATTTTTCAAAGTACCGCCAAGCACTTCGTGCATGAAAATAGTTCATAGTCGAACAACTATTCATCGAATATCGTTCCACATTTATCAATATATTTTGCTTATTGAAGTAAACAACCAATTCTCAAAATATCATTCATAATTGATGGAATTCACTTGGAGTATCGCGCCGTTACGTTTATTCGCTATATAAATAGTTTTCTTGATTTTTATCAAGGAACAAATGATTGTGGAAATGATCAACAGTGGCAAGAAAAATCTGGAACTAAAAAAGGAGAGATGTTGTTTATCCCGGAGACGAGGAAGGATGGCTTCTCTATCGTTCATATTTCTCACCTTGTCGTCGTTCGTCAACATCGTGATCGGTGATACCTCGATCAACGACTCTGTGCAACGAACCTTGCCGGCTTATGCGATCGCGCTCAATGCCAAGACGACGCTCAACTCTAGCATGTGCGCTCTCGAACTCGATGCTTTTAAAGAAGCCATCGACCTGCGGAAGCTCTGGGCTCTCAAAAGTTAGTATTTATGTTCTTATGTATTTCTTTTTTTAATTTCACTTTTACCTTTCTTTCTCAAAATTATTATACAACTTTGTTAGGAATTGGGCATTGGAAAAAATTCGTATCTGGGAAACCGGTATGTAAAATTTACGATGAAGAGCAGTCATGACAAACATCAACCGATATCGACTTTCGCAAAGCAAACTCGCACCTGCACTGTGTTTTAGTTACACAACCTCAGCCCCTCTTTCTCACCATAACTCTCGATTATCCGTAATACACAACATACGCTCCGTTCTATCATGCGCAAACCTATAATGACCATTTAGTCGTTTTTTTTGTTCCCGCCTGAATTCTTTAAATAGTTCAAATAGCCGGCAAGTCACGCGCAGCTAGAAGTAATACGGAGAATGTAAAGGCTAGCATAGAAAAACTTCCCCTTTGCCTTCAATTTTTTGAGTTTCCAAATATTGTTTTATCTCTTACTTTTTCTCATGATTAATCAAAACACTTTCTTCAAAAGGTAATTTTGTAAACAAGGGAAAATTATTATGATGCACATTTCAATGTTTTCTTTCTTTAATCAACGACCCCTATTAAGCTTTACGCTTTTGTTGAACGTCAATTGATTTACTCTAGAATCATTTTATCTTTATTATCTGATCAAGATGAATCATAAATGTCCGATACAATTTTTATCCTGTGTGTGAAGTAATTTGAAGTTTGACAAAATCAAATCCGGGGAGGACTCAAATCGTGGATAACCGAGTTGTGTAAGAAAGAGGGTCTTACACAAGAAACTTGTTTTTATACGCACCGACGGTAGTCGTTGCTCGGTTACCTTGCCGGAAAAGTTTTCCGCGACACACGCACTCGATCCTCGAGTCACCTAGTCTTAATTTCACGTTTATACAGTAAATTAGACATATCCGTCGTTGTAACGATGAATTCATAAACATTTTTACGGATTCTTCTATTTTTAAACTCAAGTTCAAGAATCCATGATAAAAGGAAGGTAAAAAATGAACGAAGATCTCATTGATAACCTGGTTTTTTTCAGGCTCAATGTCAAATTTGTGTCAATATTATGATATCCGGGGATATAAAATTGTAATATCATTCCCATAAACGAGGAAATAAAAATATTGATGAAAACAGGTAGCTAGAAGTTTGTCAGGAGGTAATAAAAAAGAAGTAACTATTCAAAATTGTAGAAATTTCATAATAAGTTTACAGAATCACTTACAATATTCATCAAGCGCCGAAATTATAGAGAAGGCTAAATTATTTGTCAAAAACCTGTACTAAGGCATTTAAGTGCACGAAGTTTAGACGTTAATAATGGCACGGTACCTTGCAACATGATTATGAACAGAGTGGTCCATAAGACTGGGAACACAAATATTAAATTATTTCTTTCACGACACCCGAGCCAACGTCGGCCTCGTGTAAAACTTGCGAAATCCTCTTTGCCCTGGACTTTAACAATCGGTCATTTCTTGTTACAGGCGTTTGAAAAATTGCATACAATACCGAATTGCATTATAGTCGCTGTCGAAACAAGCGCGACTGGCCGACATTATTCACTTTCTCCCCGATCGACGTGCAAAACAAAATAAACAAAAATGCATAGACCGAGGGACTAGGAGAGACATTTTCTTCGATATACAATTTCAACAAACTCACTTTTGTTCTCTTTTTTTGCTTGTCGATCCAATGGGAAATCTCCAGTGCTCGACTCCAGTGGTGAACCACAGTCAGGCTTCATTTATGGCAACAACTATTGGCTGGGCAGTCGCAGCCAGTGTACTGATTCCACCAACAAGAAACCCTTTGTTCTTCTTCAAAAGCACATGCAAAATGTCACCAAGTACAGAAATCCCGAGGAAGAATTTCCACCTTTCAGACTCAATTATTTCGTCGCTCATATTCATCACAACAGTACATTACAATATCACGTCAGGCTGCCGCATGAAGTGAGTTCAATGATATTTTGTATTACTTTTTTTATTCTACCATTTTCGAGCTGTTTATCTACTTCATGATCTTGATATTGACACGTCGAAAAAAAAAGATGAAACAATGAAGTTAAGTTGTTTAAAAACAGAACTAAAAAACGGTTTTTAAAAAATGTGGTCTATTTGTTTGAGCCGATATGTTTTACCTTGTCATGGAGTTCCGACGTTTAAAAAGATGAAGAGTAAACATACTCGAAATGGTATGGATACAAAAAAATCAAACCAAATATTTATAAGTGGTACTGCAAACACGCAAATATTTGAAAATATTTGTTAAGCGTGGAGAAATGTCTGTGACGTCACACGTAATGACTCGTGTATATTTTGTATCGTTTTTTTAACAAACGCAAATAATAAAAATTTCCTTGTTCTTTGTCCCCAGGATCTGCTGACTCTCGGACTTTGCCTCCCTGCCTCATGTACCACAGATCACCTAAGTTCGATACTTAATACGATATTCCAAAAGCGAACTCTAATGATCAGTAATTTGTACTCGGCGGATTTCAAACTGGAGAACATCAGAGATTTGAAGAATGATCATGCTTATCTTATTAATGGAAGGATCATTACAGTTTTCTTGATTATCGCGTTTACGGCGATTTTAATGATCTGCGGTACCGTTTACGACGTTGTATTTTACCAAAAATATCTCAAAGCCAAAAAAGCAATTCGCGAAACCTCCGTCACCAACAATAATACTTACATTCTTAATGGTAAGCGTTTAGAAAATTTACATAATTTTAACTTTATCTACATATCCAGACAACTCTAATCCTTTTATGTTCTTGTTTACGATGCTTCGTCTGTAAGCAACTATAACAATTAAAAACTAATCATCCTTATGTAAAAAAAAAAAAACAGGACCCAATCAGACGGTGCAAAATCCAGAATCTCCGGTGAACACGAACATCCAACGTCCAACTTACATCGGTGACATACTCCGGTGTTTTTCTATCTACACGAACACTAAAATGATGTTTAGCACGAAATTGGATTCGAACTCCGTACCGCAGATTCATGGATTGAGATTTCTCGGTATGGTGTGGATTATCATAATTCACACAGTATTTTACATGGCCGATTTCACTGGTGAGTGAAAAATATTTTCAAAAAATGATTTTTCATTAATTATTCGCCAATATGACGAGTCTTATTTCGATTCATCGCTACAGACAATAAACCTTGGTCATGGAGATCGAGCGATGGGTTAACGAGTCAAATCATCAGCAATGCGACCCTCTCGGTCGATACGTTCTTCTTCCTCGGTGGATTTCTCATCTCGTATCTCTATTATAAGCCGAGGCTCACTACCAAAAAGGAGAACGAGAGAATCGATTTTAAGACCAAAGTCCTCGAATTCCTTGGTGCGATATTGAAAAGATTTATCAGGTAAGCCAAAAAGGTGAACGAATAGATTCGTTTCATAACTAGAATTTCATAATCTTTTTTTTTTCTTAATATCCTTTATATTACACTATCGGAAATTGATTTAGATTGACACCAGCGTATATGATGATGATCGGTATAGCGGAAATAAATGCAGCTTATTACGGACACACTTCCCCTTTTTATATGACTGAAAGACCACAGGATGTTTGCGGGAAATATTGGTGGAGAAATTTACTGTACATAAACAATTTCTTCGGACGGGAGACGATGGTATTGACAACAAACAATAATCGATTAATAAAGTTTAAGCTCGATTATTAATAAGGATGGTTTCAACGAAAATCGAACATTTTTTATTTCAGTGTCTATCCTGGAGTTGGTACCTCTCCAATGACATGCAGTTCTTTATCATTGGAACCTTTTTAATAATATTATCGTCTATGTGAGTTCCTCGATAATTAGAAAAGCTGTATTTTTAAACATCTCACTCTTTCTGTGATTGATAGTTACTTGGTGTTAAAAAAAATTCACATTCATTTAAATTATTTTTAGATATTTCTACACGGCTGTGACTATTCTTCTTTTCATACTATTTGGTTCGACGATTCTTACCGGTTATATTTCCTACATTTACGCATACGTGCCCACGTAAGTTTTTGATATACACGACGCACGATTCGCAATAAAAATTACTTTGAGCGTACTGCATCGATTAATCTTCTAGGTTGGATCAGCAATATCATATGCTTGATCTACTCTATGATCCACCATGGACAAGAATTGGCCCGTACATCATCGGATTAGTAACCGGGTATCTTCTTGTCAGATTGAAGAAAAAATTAATATTCCGGAAGGTATGCTAACATAAATTCATTAAATCATACTGCGAATGTTTGACTAATTGCTTCGGTCCCCGATTGATACTCGAAGATAAAAATCTAAACTCTCGATAACGATTTTGTTTTGTTTTCAGAGAACCCTCGTCATTCTCTGGTTGCTCGGAAGTGGCTGCAATCTTTCGGTTCTTTTCGGTCTATACGAGAGACAATTGTCTCTGATAACTGCAGCCTTCTACGTCGCTCTCAGCCGTACAGTCTGGGGCATTGGCATAAGTTGGATATTAATCGCATGTTACACGAATAACGGCGGTAAGTATATCGACAAATGACTAAACCCAACAATATCGACGTCTGGCGATCTTATCCCAAAAACGCCTCGTTTTTTTCTTGCAGGGTTCATAAACGCGATCCTTTCGTTCAGAGGGTGGATACCACTCAGCAGATTGACTTACTGCGCTTATCTCATCAATCCATTCATCATAACTTCAATCTACCTTCAAAACGAATCTTCGTTGCACGTCAACGCTATGTTTAATGGTACAACGGCACTAGGGAACTTGGTGGGAACGTATGCCTGCAGCTATATCTATTCCCTCATGATGGAAAGTCCCTATGTGCTCTTAATGAGACTATTGACGAAACCGCGAAAACCCTATCGATGATCTCGAATTTGCTATTAAGTGACTGCGCGAATTAACTTTCCGTTATTTCGTACGCACCTTCCCCATCCAACTGTAACATATATTTGGTACAAAGCTGTAGAATTAAGTCGCTGTAATAATTGTCGTTACAGTAATTGATGTATCTATAATATTTATGGAATCCTAGAATGTACGATATAGAGACGTGAGTGGAGTCCACGTGTCACAAATCATTTTTATTAATGGGATCTTTGTACAAGCTGAGTTCAGTCGAGAAAAAGATATAAGAAACGTGAAGAAAACAAAACAAGGTACGGGACGTAAAGATGATTTCTCGATAACAACAATATAAAAACAAAGTTTTTTTTCACGAGAAATCGGGTAAGCGTGATTTTTTTCATTTACAGAACTAGCGCTAGGCCGAATGATCGCAAACGGCGATCAAACCGAAGATCTCTGTCGTGAGTCGATCGGGCTATGAGTGAACCGGGGAATGTATCCTTTGTGGTGCGGGAGAAGTCAGAGATCGGTTCGCTCGTAAGGCTTGTTCTCTTCTACCTTCCTCGGCTTGTTTCTCGAGTTGCTCCTGTGAGACTAGAAGTTCCCTTACGCGTGGGTAAATGGGATCCTTGAGATTGGAAAGAGAGAATATATATATAAGTTTGTAACTACGTTGTATGGCAAAATGTGAAATGACTATGACAAGAAATATATCGTGTTTTTTTAAAGAATTGACTCATCTGTTAAATCATTTCATAGAATGCTATTCAATTATCCCTCAGGGGTATTTTCCTTTTTTTGATCTAGATACGTCTTAAAGTATATCGAATACTGGTATTTCTTTTCTATAAATATTTTGTTACTATACCGATTTTTACTAGCTGTTATACGGCGTTTATATCAATTAAAACATAGACATTAACCAACCTGCTGTCGCATACTAGGATTCCATCGGCAATACAAGCTTTTCCATGGCTTTATTTGTCTCATACTGGCGATTGGTATTAGTACGAGATGGTAGTGAGGTCCCGCTCTGTACAATGGGTTTTGGTAGAAAGATAATTGACTGTTCGTGTACGACCACAGTGATACGGTTCGTTGCTTCACCTGTTCCTGAACTCTCTCGCGTTCGCTGAGTGGAATAGATTTAAAAACAATTAGAAAAAATATTTTTTTCTATATTAATCGTCGATCAATGAACTCACCTGCTGAATAGAAACGTGCCAAATCTGCAGGAATAAAGATGGTCGAGTATTGTAATGAGAAAATGTTCGTTAAATTGAAAATCGTTCGGAAATTGCTGAGTAATTTGCCACACGCAATCAATGAATTGCAGAAATACGGGAGAACGATCGGCATCGCTATGATGTTCGTCACCGTGACCAATCCTCTGAAAAATAAAAGCAATTGGTTAGTAAATTGACGTGTGATCCGAAGCACGGTAGGCAGGAGTGTATGAGATTGATGTACGAGCCAATACCTGTTGAAATTTATGACCGAAGCTAAGCCATTCTTTCTCCACGAGAACTTCAAAGCCTTTAATCGTTCTGTAATACGGATCCAGCATCAACATCGCGAGTGCTGTAAGCTGCAACGATAAATCCATACATAAGCAAGTATCAATATCTCGGTGTGCCGTAACCTGAGCGAAAGACAGATTTAGATAAAAGTATTGCTCTCGTTTTCTTCACCTGTGCCGTTCGATCCCAGCCATCCGAGCAATGGACGAGTACCGAAGTCTTATGGTTCTCGACTTTGTCTACTATTCTAACTGCACCAGCAAGTATACATTTGATATGCTTGAGCCAAACGGTAGACTCGAGACCTGAGAGCCACCGGGCCTCGTCGATTGTGGGAAAGCATAATTCTAAAAGTAGTAAAAGTTTATATTGTATCGCCCAAAATAGCAAATTCTGCCGGCTTAGTGCACTTCACACAAGAAACTCGTGCGCGTCCTACAATTGGCAGAATGTTCTTTTTTTCTTTACCTTTGAGCTTCCTTAAGCTTTCGCGCATTACGTGAATATTGTGAATATCGAGAAAGACAAGTTCGGCGTTTTGGTACGCGTCTTCACTCTCGTAGCCTCCACCCTTGGCTTTATTAGCAACGGCGTTGGTCATCGGTCGCGCATCCATTATGAATAGTTTATGACTCTGTGCATTAGCGTCCATTATTAATTGAACGTATCTCTCGTCCTCGCGGCTCCGTTTGCCGCTCACGCCAACGAGCGGCTGCGCGCATCGCGTGATCGTCGCCTGACTCTCAGAGTGAATCCACGAGAGAACAGGTAGTCTTCCGCGACTACGGAATGCTGCCGATGCCTGAAGATCCTCGTCGGTTGCGGCAGCTGGAACGGCCCAAACAGCCGGATAACTATCGCATAACGTATACGTATCGTTTATCTTTGAAATTTTCCACATATCGTTGTTCACTCCCTAGAAAAGAAAAAGAAAAAACAACTGTCATTTCGTGGAAGGAACACGAGGGATACCACCGATGACAAACATTGTTTTCGTCACCGTAACTGCCGGGGAAGCAGCTCTTTGATGATAATTTAGAATATTGTAACGTACCATCCGCTTAAGTTCGGCTATCGGTTCGTAAACATTCCAACCGTTCTCGGGAAAGTTTTCGGAGTATTCGAACGCAAAAAGTGGAAGTTTGTGCGACAGTGGAAAAGAATACTGTTGAAGTTTTTCGAAAACGTCGCGTCGCGAGTGTTTTTCCTGTTTGTGAGCGAAACGAAGATTTCTCATGTCCTTGCAAAATACTTCGATGCCATAAGAGTTTTCACCACGGCTCGATGCACCGCCAACTTTCTCGATCCGGCTAACAACACCTAGAGGAACTTCGACGATGTGAGGCGTTTCACGGTCATTACTGCGGAAGTGGAGTTTGTAGTTGGTCACACTAACAACACCATGTGCCGGTCCGGAAAATGGACAAAGGTAAGTCACTTCGCGTGCTACTCCTTGTTTTCTCTCGCCATTCAGCAGCGGTGGTCCAGTATCGCCACCTGACAAGTTCTGATGGAAAAATGATCTCGTTACTTCGTTGTGTTTATAAACACATTAATTCACATTATGAAAATCTATGGCGACAGAATTTTGACTGCTCGATAACCCACTACGATACTGTATGCTATACATGGCGTGCTGCAAGCAAATAATCAATAATCAATAAGAAATTCATCTAGGTGCATAGCAGTTCTTTGTCTTCGTTTTGTTTTCTATTACCAGACTCACTTTCCCATCGACATCTTTTTTGGCTTCCAGAGCCGATACAATATTGTTATCGGTGGAAGTCGAGCTCGTTGAAAAACTCTTAGAGTGCGATGCTTTTTCCCAACTCTCCTGGAGAGGTAAGCGTTTTGTTTTTGGAATGGGGAAGAAAAAGTGAGCATTGTGAAAATCACACAATTGCAAGAGAATCATGGTTGAATGGATTAAGGATTACAAGCAATAATTGTTATCGAGCGGAGCATTACCGATTCTTGGCCCATTTTTGAGTTGAGCGAACTACTTTTGCTGTCTGAATTGAGAGAATCCGAGCTGGCATTTTTCGAATTTTGTTCCACTCCGAGCAGTTCGGTACTTCCCCTCTTTTCCATACTCGCGACCAGAATAGTTTCCGATATCTCTACTCCCACAACTCTGGCATTGTTGATTTTATTCTTCCTCGTAGCTCCCGCTGCGCTAATTTGTTTGAGAAGCTGAAAATTCATTTTCATATTAAGGGATAATCGTACCGATATCTGGTCATCATAAAACAGGCTCGTACTAGCATAGGAAAGCTGAAACTGTGTAAGTTGCGCAAAGCAATTTCTTTAGCAAGTATCGTAGTAGGAATACATGCAATCCATCTGGCTTTGATAGGATTTCTACGGAGGCGTTGTAACAAATCTTTCGTCGTCTTTGTAAGTGGAGAATTGTTCTTAGCGAAAGAATCATTCTTTTGAATGCTCACACTACTATATGGAATAATTTGATTTCCATTTTCTAATAAAAAGGTATGAGATAAATACACGTCCATTGTATATTTTACTTTCAAGATATTTGTAAAAGTCAAATGAAATGACAGGAAATGAGAATGTGCCGGGAAAAGAACGAAACAAAAAAGCATTCGGACATTGCAATTTCAACATAACCTACATTATCAAAACACTTTCAAATTAGATACAGAAAACAAAGGGTTTCACGCTAGCAGATGTGTATTTAGATCGTACAAAGATGTTTCCTACGATCGTGAATAGAATTTACGAAAATACCTAACCGTAAAAGCTGAAACATCAGAGTGCGAAAAATGAAGATGCAAGCAGTGCCACGCCCAGGATAATAAAATAAGCGTCTACAAATTTTTATTCTTAAATAACATCAATTTCCTACTTCATTACCTCAGTGATAATTCGACGTTCCTTCTCTTCGAAGGAGCTCTGTAACGTAATAATAAAATTCAACCCTATCCTTCTGTCACACCGTACTTGTATTTATTTGACAGAAGCGGCCATCTTGATCTTACCATCCACGAGGTGGCGTCACCTCGCGAGTGCAGTGTTCAGCCTCTCACATCGAGATCTACAGTCGGTAATAACTCGCTCTCGATAACAATAACGACAGAGTCTCTGTTTGTACACCGTCGGTATAGACGATATTTTTCTCTCCAGTAAACGTTAATAATTTACGCGTTTCGTTTCTACTTCTATTTATATTCCCCCGACAAACGCAAAATGACAAATGTCGCAAACTTTGCACTTTCATCAGTCCCTGACATGGAATTACGAGATACGTAGAAGTAAAAATATATACACCGCCAGTGTGTACGCGTTGTCAGTACAAATCCGTAAACGAGATTACAAATGTACGGTAGAGGTTTCGGGCGAGCCACACGCTATCTTGTTAGTTGAAAACTGTAAAATCGGATTAGCAAGCAGCGCCACGTAGCGGTCAGTTTCCTAAGCTCGAAACTTTGATGTTCCCCCTTCCCAAAAGTTTCAGGTATCCGGGTAAAAGAAAACTACAAACGCTGCAGGGGGCACATACCATTTTTTTATTTATCAAAAAGAAAAAACATGTTTCGAAGGAACTAAAGTTTTGGTAGTTGAGCGCACACAGATGCGCGGGTGTGATGGGAGATATATTTATTTCTTCCTCTTTCTTTCTTTTTTTTTTCTTCTTTTTTTAAATATCTTCCCTCCCTCTATTTTTTCACAATGCGTATAATATATAATAGCGACAAATCGTTAACATGAAATATAAAACTCTCTCAATCATCAACTATTATAACTATAGCATTTTTTCTTTCTCGTTTTTTGTTTGTTTTGATTTTAAAAGTTGTCAACATATAAATATAATACAGTCATCACGCCAATGTTAAGAAGTGTGTGTGGCGTATTCGTGTATATATATATATATATATATATATATATATATATATATGTGTGTATATATTCATGTAACCGGTTCACGAGTAGATACATCGAAATTCCTATACACGATTATACAGTTAGCGGTTTCTAAATTGGGTTTTCTTCTCTCTGTTCACTTAGACATAAATATTTATTCATAGTGTATGATATATATATATATATATACATATACGCATATATATATATACATATATATGTACACGTACATGTATATCAATGTCTGCCCACTGGTACTCTCCGCTAATACATTTATACAAAATCTTAACGTCAGACTCACGCGTGCCGCTTGCGCCTTTTTTGTTTACTTTTCATCTTTTCATTATCTCCAAGTTATAAATAACGAAACACCGAGCGACGACTTAATTTTATGCGGCTTTTGGAAAGAATTGTGACGGTCGATGGTCGATGTGATTGCTCTCGTTATGTCGGGGCGATGTAGTCGGAGTTTCCTTTACGTTTTTTTTGGCACTTAAAGACGAAGAATTCTTAACTCTAGAGTACGTTGTTTCGCCGTGGTTCGAGTGGCTTCGGGGAAGGGAAGGTCTCTACGTTGAATGATTTCCTGTCTCTTCTCTTTTCTTTCTCGTAAATCTTCGAATCGAACTTAGGCCATTATCGAGAAATCGATCTCACTCCTCGGGAATTCCCGCACCGCAAGATTTCCTGCAAGTCATTGATCGAACTTGAGGAGCGACTTCTCAATCGTTGAGACCCCCGGACTTTTCGATTACGCGCGCTATCGGAGATTCATGGAAACGTTTTCGTTTATGGGTTTTTCTTTTTGGTTTTCTAATTATCTCCAGAACGATGGCTTTTTTTTCGTCGCTCTCGTGTTCTTCGTTCTCTCGAGCTTTTCTCTCGGTTTCACGTCGATAATCGTCTCGCACGAAGAGCGAGGGAGAGATAGAGTGGCAGAGACAGACAGAAGGGGCTGAGTGAGAGAAATAAAGAGATACGTTTGCTTCTCCCACATTCCTCGAGTCGTTTAGTTTTCCCCGCGAAGCGATTCCGGCATAGCGAATTCTCGTTCTCGCGAAATCGCTGATTTTCAGTCTTATCTCGTCGTCCAGCCGTATTCCGGTCACGTCATTTGGGCAGCGTTGAAGCCGCGTTTCCTCGGCGCCGCGAAGTGCTGAGGACTCGTTGCCATTTGGAACTGTTGTACATAAGGATTGTTACGAAGAACATTGCCGACAACCGGTGAGCCCGTGTTCACGTATTGCGGTTGCACGGTTATTATGCCGGTCTGCTGAAGATATTGCTCCCGATAGAGAGCTTGCTGCGTCACGTACTCCCCGTTGACGGGACCGCCGTGGGACTGATAGTGCCCTCGAGCTAAGCGCACGCCTCCTCCGCCTCCTCCTCCACCACCGCCTCCGCCACCGACACTCGACGGACCATTCGCGTTGTACTCCTTGACATTGTTGTAATCCTGGTAACGTAAATTCGTCGGTGACGAGTTACATGTTGGTGCACCGGTGTTCTTCAGGCTCTGAGTAGGACTCTGAGTTATCGACTCGAGCACGTGCCTCGGCATATTTGGAGACGGTGTGTGCACCTCTTGTAATCCATCGACCCGATTCGCATTTCTGACGAAGACCGGAGCGCTCTCCGGACGACCGCCTATTATGTTCCTCATACCCTCGCGATCCTTCGCGCTCAAGCTCTGTCGCGAATTGCTCAAACCAGATGTCGGATCGATCAGACCCGTCGAATTGTTCAAATCGGCCACGCTCGACCAACTCATACTCGCCAATTCCCAACGACGCATCAGATCCGATATTCTCTCCGCTTTCATCGTTGCGTCCAGACTCTCGTCGTAATCGGGACCCTGAAATTTGTTAATAATTCGATATTTCATTGTTCTTATTCTTCTGGCAAATTAGATTGATATTCTATTCTTTTTTTCACACGGTTTCGGGACAATATTAATAATGCTTCCTCTTCGTAAAGGTAATTTATCAAGATTTGTCTCCAACATGGAAAATAAAGAAATTATTGCTTTTTCCTTTCGCCTTACGTTTTCGATTTTTTCGTCCAGCATCTTGAAGAAGTCCAACTGGCTGGAAGATACCTCTCTAAAACGAAAAGAAAATAACAATATTGTAGCACGAGCGTATCAAATTATCGTTTCTTTCAATTTCAAATTTTTTCTCATTCACGAACTTGCAGTTTCGAAAAAAAATCTCATTTCCTTTTATTTTCCATTAAATGTACGGAGTATTTTTTTTCTATCTCGTCGAACCTCGAGCCAAAAGTCTCGAAGTTGCGACATCACGTTTCACGTTTCGCTAATGGAAAAAAAAACTTACGCCTGCTGCAAGAGAGGTCCGCTTCCGGGCCCTCCGGACTTCTTCTTAGCCTGCGACTTCAGATCGATCGATCCATTCTGATTGTCCTCGTTTCTATTGACTTCAGCGCCATTGTTATTCGTTTTGTTGCTCTTGGTACTTCCGTTCTTATGCTCGATCGATGCCGAGCCTGTAAACAAAAATCACAAAGAAAAAAGGAAATTAAAAAAAATGACTCAAGGAACCGGAAACGATGGACGAGACAATTATTAATGGTAGAAAAAACTTGACAACGATTCGACGAGTTCTCGAGACTCGTGTCATAAAAATAAGAAAGGATGAATTCTGGTGAAGAGCGAGAGGTTGATATCGAGTTGTAAAGACAAGGTCGTACGGCAAGGTCGAAAGACCAAGACCTCGAAATTCTCGAATGTATAAGATAGATCCATCAACGATGACCAAGGGAAATACACGATCGCGCGAGTTCTGAAGAGCGTAGAAGCGGAATGTTGTCTTCCTTTTTCCCTACCATGGCCAGTCACTAACGAGACATTCTGTTTACAACAAAAGCCACGACAATGTGCACGTGGCGAATCGGAGTGTAAACATTGGGGCTTTCGCATCTATTTTTGTTCCGTTGCAATCACGCGAGAGATAGAGCGAGGAGAGTGTCGCGACACTGCCGAGTCAAAGGTCGTTAATTAATGCGTTTTGAAATCCGGTAAACAAGACTAATCTTATCGGTTCGCGCCGGGCGCGTCGACGATAAGCGTTTCGGTCGCGTCGCATCGCGTAAATATTTCGTCGCTCTGGTTACCCAAACGATATTTTCGAAACGCGTAGTTTATACTCTGTGATTAATTGCGCGTTGTTTCTTTTTTATTTTGTAGTCTGGTAATGTTAATCGCCGATTAATTTAATTAATTTCATCGAGAGAACAGAAAGCGCAGAAAAAATTTTTTCGTTCGACGGGAATCGAACCCGGACCCGCTGGGTGTGAGTCGGGAACCCTACCCCCTATACCACTGCCTCTCCCCAATGTTAATTATTTTTTAAGAGGATAATTATTTTATGTCTAATAGTTATAATTTAACGCTGGTAAATTGGATTCGAACATTGTTTTTATTTTAGTTTGTTAATGTTAATGATCGATTAATTTAATTAATTTTATCGAGAGAATAGAAAAAAGCGCAGAAAAAATTTGATTCATTCGACGGGAATCGAACCTGGGCCCGCTGGGTGTCAGTTGGGAACGCTACCCCCTATGCCACCGCCTCACCCCAATGTCAATTATATTTTAATAAGATAATTACTTTATGTCTAATAGTTATAATTTGACAATGGTAAATTGGATTTGACCGTTGCTTTTATTTTGCAGTCTGTTAATGTAAATCGCCGATTAATTTAATTAATTTCATCGAGAGGACAAAAAAAAGCACAGAAAAAATTTTTGTCTTCGACGAGAATCGAACCCGGGCCCGCTGGGTGTGAATCGGGAACGCTACTCCCTATGCCACTGTCTTTCTCGAATATTAATTATATTTTAAGAAGATAATTATTTTAACATATGACTAATAATTCGAATTCAACAGTGTTAAATTAAGTTGTATCATTGCTTTTATTTTACAATCTTTAATATGACTAATCAATTAATTTAATTAATTAAATTTCAACAATATTAAAAAAAAAATAATTATTCTATGACTAACCATAATACTAAATAACCGGGCGTGAATCAGATTGCATAATCTTACAAAAAACCAGATTGGCCACAAATCGAAAAATTGAAAAAAAAGAAAAGACATTCCTGTCAGGACGCGCTCGATTAATTCGACGTTTCGCTGGCGAGAGAGACAGTCTCAAAAGGAGAACGAACTCTTAGCGTATCGCAACAATGGGAACGTAAATAAAACGTGCGATATAAGCAAAGCGAGCGCGTCGATCGTAGACACGAGAGACAGAGGGCAAAAAAGCAGAGTAGTCGAGAGACCGAGATACGAAACGGAAGTTATACTCGTGTGGGAGAGGCAGAGGGCGTTGTTGTTGCATGTACGTTCCTACCTACGCCTTCTTTTTCTCACTATTCGCACGGTAGAAAAATAAAACGTTTTATATAAGTACATAGAGAGCGCTTAGTGTCGCGCAACGCCCCCTAGCGGAGGCGTCGGTGTACTAACAAACTCAACTCACGTGCGACGAGTCTCCCGTCTCTCCCGTTTATATAATTATACTTTCGTGTACGATACAGCTAATTTCGCGCTTTTGACGAAACACCCCCCCCCTCCCCCCCTCCTCTTTGAGAACTAACGAGACGAGGGTCGAGTTAATTTTATTATCTCTCCGATTTTAAGAATAAACGCGATTTCTCGTGGCTTCCGAAAGTTTCGAGCTTGAAACTTTTTTCATCAACCGAGGAAATTAAGCTACATCGTTTTCTTTTATTTTTTTTTTTTAATCGACGAACTAATTTGTTACTCTTTGCATTGAAAATTGTTTTTAATTGTTGGAGAAACGAAACGTATGAAATTTTCTTTTAGTTTTTGGAGGAAGGAAAAGGTTTTATTATCTTTTAAAATAAAATATGACGAGGATGGAACGAACGCATGGTAAATGAGTCATCGAGTTTATTTTTACTCGTGGAATTGCGATCGTTTCTCGATGATGTTTCGAGACAGCTGTATTAGCATTCGTTAATGAGATTCTACGATGAATCGACCGGTCGCTGGTTCGCGAGGAAAAAGGTTTTTGACGACACGTTGCATGGAACTTATATCGTTAACTTATGCGAAAAGGAAGAATAAAAAAAAGAGGTTTACGTGGCTCTTCGAGTTTGAACGAAGTAATGAAAAGCGACGTATTAACATTTTAATGACTGGATAGCCACGCGATGATGAATCTTGCTTATAGAGCGTGCAAGCGGTAGCGCGTAGGAAAATCGCGTTCGCGCGCGAAGGCGCGCCTCGTTGATTAATAGGCCGACGTAATCTCTATTGCTTGCTCGATTTTTTTTCACCAGTGCACCTCGAACATATTACAGTCGTTACTATCGTACCATTTACCCCCCCCTCCCCCCTCCCCACTTTATCAAGCCAGAAATTGTGTTTATCCAATTTGCACAAAATTATTTCTTAGGCGTATTCGATTTTTTATTTTTTGTTATCTAAATTTTATTTTTGATACTTTTTTTTTGTGGTGAATAAAGTTCTTTTATCCAACTTGTAGAATAACAAAAATCTGAAATGATATGAGTAAAAAAATTGACTCATATTTGAAGAAAAATTGACTCAAATTTGAAGTAAAATCGGATCTAAAAAATGATTTTGTTAATACGATTTGTACAAAATTATTTTTAGCTATAATCGATCTTTTATTTTATTTTTTGTAATTTAAATTTTATTTTTGATATCTTTTTTGAGGTGAATAAAATTCTTTTATCCAACTTGTAGAATAACAAAAATCTGGAATGATACGAGTAAAAAAATTGACTCAAATTTGAAGAAAAATCGAATCTAAAAATGATTTTATTAATACAATTTGTACAAAATTATTTTTAGCTATAATCGATCTTTGATTTTATTTTTTGTAATTT